>VYZU01067118.1:130427-171205 GCA_013401355.1 Ceyx cyanopectus
ACAACTGTCCTTATCCTTAAGCTAGGAGCTAAACATGGCTTTGCGATGACAGAAGCTTTTTAAAATTAATTTAGGAGTGTTTCTAGTTTACTCTGTCATCTGTGCTCCACATTTTACAGAATTAGATTTCTGTTTTCCTTTTTTATTATCTTTTCTTAGTTTTGTTTGTCAGCATTACAGCTGATCACATTTCCTTCTATTTGCAAGTTTGTTTTATCTATATTTCACAGTTGCAATCTGGGCTCTCCACTATCTTATTACTGTGTGATAAGTGATATCTGCTGTAACTGCACATGAAGTCATTTTTCTCTGTTTCTTTCATATCCTTTCAAAGTTGGCTCATCTGAAATAACAAATTGTTGTCTTGCGGCTGCAAATTATTAGTTTGGGTTTATTAGTTTTGATCTCTAAGGTAATTTAATGTGTAACATTATTATAGTTACTCATAACTCAGGGCTCTATTTAGAGTCCAATTTGGCTTTACCTTCTTAGCTATTAATTGCAACCTAGTTAAGACTGTGTCTATATCGGAATGAAGCAATATTTTTGTGAAAAATATCTCTACATCATTTCCTAACACCCAGGTTTTCAGGGAGCTCCCTTATTGAGGACAACTTCTATGCTGAGGTAGGCAGCACATGCTGTACTATTTGTGATAATATATTTTGTGCTTACTAGAATTCAGGTTAACAACATAACAGAAAAGTGTGGGGGGCTTTATAGAATTAGCCTGTCATAGCCTTTCACTATGACAGGCTAATAGATTCACTAATATCTTAATCTGTGACATATTGAGTTTGTTTTGGTTTGGTTTTCTGTATGCATTTCTTCTATTTATGTCCCTGATTATCTGGTTTCATCCATGCAAGTGGAACTTTATATCCATGCTGAATCCCACAAAAGGTCCCCAGTGGCCTTTTGTAGGAGAGGTAGGGATATGACCATTTGCATCCAAAACCAAACGAGTTAGGGCAAACAACAAATACTTTTTCTATGGTGACTACTGAGTCCAGTGAAAAAACAAGATAATTTCCAATTTTGCTAGCACTCCCAAATCCTCAGCCACCTCATCTGTAAGAAGGAGTAACACTGGTTAATGTGGAACTTTACTTGATATTTCAAAATATGTCAATACCCACGTCTTTAAACTTTCAGCAGTGCTCAGACCTGCATCTCTGGAATACTAAACCCACTAAATATTCCTGTTTTAGTAACTAAAAGCCATCTTACGTGCCATGCAGCTCTTGCCAGGACCATAGGCATTAAAGGAAAGTGCTATGTAGATCAAATATGGGCTCACCTGCCAGGCAGCATATGTTTTGCTACTGTCAAACCCAAGGGCTCTGTAAAGGGTTGAGACAGATGCTTATCTCACCTTCTGCACCTTTCTGAGAGATCATGTCACAGCATCCACATTGTTGGAATGCTTTATTGTGAAACACAGCACCCTTTTTAACACTAGTTTGCCAGCAATCTGAGACTTGCTGGTAGAGGTTTTCTTCCACATCAGCCAGGCTTGGCTATCTTAAGTTTTCCTAAAGTGACATGTTGGAATTCCCTCTATGCATACCAACCTGGAGATATGTGAGGTTCAGTGAATTGTAAACTTTCACAACTGATTTACATGTTCCAGGTTTTAATACCCTCTCAATTCTTAAACGGATTAAGGAGGACAGTCTTTAGCTACATTTGACAGAGATTATTCTTGACATGGCCTATTTTTCATGGTAGTCATTTATTGTACTTGGTAATTAGCTATATGGTCTTTTGCATTGATTTTTCTTTCTGCTTTAGGTTTGCACCCTAAATGCTGGATGGATATGTTGTTTAGTGACACCACTTTTGTTTATTCTGCAATCTGGCGTATTTGATAATTCATTCATTTCTTCACATGACATAAATTGGCAATGAATAAACTAAGGTTGGAAATAAAATTATTTTGGCTGTCATAGGATGGATAAAAGCCCTGGAATGGCTGCCCAGTAATAGGAATACTGAAGGCCAAAAACCCAACTGCTTTTTTAGATGAAGCTTAATCAGTTCCTGAAAAGGCTTATAAGACCCAACATAGTGGCTCTGATAATGAGGAAATGGGTCCCAAAATGCCTTTTCCAGGCATATGAGAGACCAGTATGCACACACAACATGATTCATCATCACATAACATCACAGCACGTTCCTATGTGTGCAAAAAAGAAAAGAAAAAACTAATTATTTTCCGTTACTTTTAGGTTTTCCATTGTGCCTCGGAAAGGTGAACTCTAACTTTGAACAACTATTGTTTCCATAGGGAATTTTAAAGAATTTAGGGGCACATGCCAACAGCTCCTGACACAGCATGTACTTGCAGTTTCTAAGGCTGCACATTAGCAGTCAACCAGATTCTGCTTTTATGATATTTTCCACAACAATCAGGTATTGTTGTACATGGTTTTTTTGTGTACACAAATGCAAACTTTCTATTCTGATAACCAAGGTATTTTTTTTCCCCAAGTTTTTTTTTCATATTTGTCTAGATACAGATTTCAGGATGTTTTCAGATGCACAGAAAGTCTAAAAGCAGTGAAGGAAATGCACATAGAGCAAGTGTTCCAGCTTCAACTTATTATTCATATCCTGGTGATAGAATACCTTCAACTTCCCAGCATCAAGATATAGACATTAATGAAGACATAGGAAAAGGCTCAGTAGCCAGCTTTGACCCACAAACATTCCCTTTGCAACCATTGCAGAGCTACAGCAGGATATTCTATGTCCCAGACGCTCAAGTCATTGCCAGCAATGGCATTCCTCTTGCTGTGCTGCAAGGGCAGAGGACTATGATTTTTCAGAACGTGTGGGGGATGGGGTAGGGTGGAATTTATCTGCCACTTAATGAAAAGGGTAAAAAGCCTAGAGGGACAGTGAAGTAAATACCTACATGTAATAGTAAGACAAATAGTTTCTGCATCAAATGGCATCTGTAAAGCTGTCTTTGCCTCAAGTAGCAATATATTTGGAAGTTGTTTTTATCACTCTTTATATTCCCAAACTTAGTTCTATGCACCCATCCTGTCCAGACCTACACTTTACAGGAGCTCATGGAGTATGGAAGCAGGGTTACCACTCCTTGAGCCTAAGGGAGGTCAGGCATCAGGGCAAAGGTGTCAGGGTAGATTTGTCAGCACCTTAGCAATAGGATAAGAATTTTACCATTGAGATCTATTCAGGGGCAGAAGCTGTGGATGAATTTCTGTAGCCTGAGATTTTCTAGCTGTCTTGTGGAATGTTAAAAACAAGAACAAGTTAGTGTCGCCTAGACAAAAATATATTATTTACATTTGGGACTATCCCAAACCCAAAGTAGTGAGTGAACCTTTGAGAGCTATTATCAGTATTATGAAGTGTCTTAAAGCTTTCCAGACCATACCTTGCATGTCCTTAGTACTCTGAAAGTCCTCATCTAGAACAACAAAACAGAGTCAACCACAATCGCTTGTGGCAGAGAGTTAGGTAAGAGTACAACTGAGACTATTCCACCTCATTCACCAGAAAGCTAAGAGATAATAGAGGTGCTGGTTCACTTTGAACTGAAAAGAGACTTGAAAGATCAATTCAACAACAAAAAGGTATCTATCTCCATCTTGAGCCAAGATACAATGCTAAGTTTTACAGAAAATTAGTGTAATAAAACATCAAGTCAAAGCAATATTGCTTGCAATCTCAGGTTGGTTAATCACAATGCATTAAAATATTTAATAAGTGTGAGGAAAATGCAGAAATTGAATTGAAAACTTATGTGAAGTTGTGACAATTCTAGTAACATAATGCCTTTGTATGATGGACTACTGAAAAAAATGCCTCATATAATCAGATACACAACAAAAAGGCCTGAATGTGTCTTGCCATGTATCAATTAAAATGTTGAGTACTTATTTGGAATCAAAACTAGCTGCTGTTCCTTCAGCACCCATTCCACTTGCAATAGCTTTGGAAAGAACAATCACAGAAGCATAAGAGGGAAGAAGACAATGATAAAGATATGAAAAATGCCTGTTTGATCATGATCCAGTTTTTATCTGTTTCATATCAGCTGTCTCTCTTTCATCTCTGAGAAATAACTGGCATGTGCCATATTTTGAAAGTAGACACAAAGAAAGAGAATTGGCCATGTCTCCTGGCATTAATCGCCCTCCACAACAGCCTGTGATTGAGTCAGATCTATTATTCTCACTTTCAGGTCTGAGTCACTATCAAAAAGTATGTTATTTCTCCAGNCCTGTATGGAACTGACTGTAGTATTTTACCCTCACTGTGAAATATTCTTCCCTTTTGTGACACCAACTAGTTTTGAAATGCTGTAAAAATGCTGACAGAAGAAATACCAGAGAACGGTTTTAAAAAGCTTGTGAAGGATTGGTAGGTCCAGAGGTGTTTTTCAGCATCGGAACAGCTAGGGGACATTTAAAACCAAACGGAAAAAATTCTAGAGGACACAGAAGATTTAGTGTGTTTGAGGGAGTCACCAACATGAAAGGTAACATATTTTGGTGGAGGCTGGAGGGGACAGAATCTGATGGACAGTATGTCAGCCCTATAGTAGTAGCGGGGGGGCAGGCAGCACCACTGGAACATGGGGAAAGCAATGAAATGAGAAAGGTAAATGAAGCGAAGTGTAGCATCAGGCAGAGGCCCCAACATCACAAACACAGTCACAGTGTGTACAGTCTTATAGATCCTCTGAGTTTTACATTGAAGAGAAGTGACAAAATCATCAGGAGAGAAATGAGAATGACCAGCAGAAGCCTGAGGAGGAACAGTGTGAGAAGGGAGTCAAAAACACTAAAGAGCTGCCTGAGGTTAGTGCTACTGGACTACGATTTATGAAGGGATACATTCAAAACTGCCTCAAAGGTTAATGTGAAGCTTGGACAAGAGAATGAGAAAAGAAAATCTTCAAGAGTCCAAGATGCAAGTAAGGTACATGGCTCTTACAGCTCAGCTGTACAATTATGCTGCAAAACTGAATTCCTGAACAGCAGCTCTTTGCTTTACTGTCCTGAAGTGGCATTCCCAGACCTGTCTTTGTCATTTGAGCCCTGCTGTCTTCCACTGCTACAGCACCTGCACTGCAGCAAAGGAAGAAGCCCTAAAATAAGACTGTGGAAAGTTCATTAAAATCTTACTAGTCTTCCAAAGACTTCATTTTCAAGTGTGAGCACCAGTCTACATATATGTTCACAATATAGATGCATGTATGAACACATTGGTCCTATACATATATAGATTAGGTTTCATATTCTGCTGCTTATCAGAACTCCTAATATTTATCTGTGTTTTAAACTTTTACTTGGGAATCTGGATAAAATAAAAGTAATTCCTGCAAACATGTCCTACAGTCTCACTTTGGAGACCAGAATGTCACTTCTCAATTTCCTGAAGTTGTAGTAGAGTTACATTTAAAAAAAAACCCCTATCATTTAGGCTTTTCCCAAGTTTTGCTGCATTCTGGAAGAAGCCATTCAACTTCCAAAGCAAGTGGTCTGATGAGCTCTTTCCCAGGTCCACACCCTTTGCATTCATTCAGCTGCATCAACAAGAATCTTGTCCCCCCACATACTGCAGTATATTGGTTCCTGAACTCCAGTTTGTGGCCAGTTACTTTAATATTGCACCCTCTATAATTAAGGGGATTATTCTGCTTTTCATTCAAATCATATAGCCATTTTTCACTTGGCTTTGTTATAGCTTTAATTATGACCTTAGGTTGAGGTGGTATAATTTTACTTCAAGAAATATGTCAGAACTCAAGTACTGACATCCCCAGGTTTCGTAGAAATTGCAGGGATCATAGGAATTTAACTTGATAATTACCTCAATATTTCAAGTCAGACAATCACCATATAAAATAATTATGGGTTGTTTTTCCAAATTCACTTTGTGGGTTACTGTAGGTTAGTGAAAGTTACAATATATGTTATATAGATAGAGATATAGAGATATAAAGGTATAATATACCTAAACACAAGATTATTCAACTGCATGTATAAGGAATGCCAAAAGACAATGAGAGGCACCTCTTTTAAATGTATGAAAGAGCAAACACCACATTTCCAGTTAAAGAATGTTCAGATCAAGGAATATTTTCCACCATCACTTTAGCCCCAGAAATCTCTTTCCCCGTGAGACTTGCAAATATGCAAAAAACTGGCTCAAATGGGAGGAAAAATTCCCTTTGTAAACATCTTGCATGAAACCTTCAATAACTGGTCCCTCTGTCACCCACTTAATCTCTCTTTTACTAGCACAAGCACTCACTCTTAGACAGTATTTCATTGTGTCCCTCGGCACAATTATGGAGATTTAAACTATAAACTACTACTTGCTAAGGTTTTCTTTCTTTGGTTTTAAAAAAGCAATTAACAATGACCAAAAAGGTAGTATATAAACATACCATGATTTGAGTACATCTTGTGGGTCTCCCCCCACTTCAAAATGCTTTTGTTATCTCTTGCATGTAAAGATGAAGAAAAAAATTACTTGGCATGATTTCCATCATGTTGATTCTTCTGGGTTCTCAAATCTTATGATCCATGGAAAGTCTGGATTCATGCTTACTTCTACTCTTCATTAAGTCAGTTGTAGTTGAATTGCTGGTAGGGCAGGCTGCTGATACAGTAGGTGGGCATGCTGAATAAAATACATACCACAGCTGTACCTGCACTTGTCAGAGAGCCAACCTGCTTTATGCCAGTCTGTTCTCCACTGCTTCCTGGTCATAGCCCATCTGTTTCTGAATTCATAAAATGCTGAAGAACACAAATATCTGAACTTATTATGGGCAACATGCTTCAATTAAATTCTGATTGTGGAGCAGTGTTTAACAGACCAACATCAGTAATGTATCTCTTTCAAATTTGTCAATAAAATAGACACCCATCCATAGATATTTCTGTGGAATTCAGAGGTTTTTCTATGTAATGGCTTCTACATATGCTGCGCCTGGCCAATATTCTTGCAGTTGCAAACAAAATCAAAACAAAAAATAACTGCCAAACCAGAGTATAGAAGGTTACTAAGACAGATTAGTTAGAAACCTACTTATGGGGAGAGGTTCCACAGTAGGAGCACATACAGGTGAAAGTAAGCCAGTCAGCTATTAACCTGAAGTCTACCAAGGAGCTTAAAGGAGTACTTTACTTTTCAATTGGATTCAGTGATAACATAAGAAAGATAGCACACACAAAAGCGATGATACTGATAAAAATTTATCTTGTACTATCATTTTTGCACTGGGGGTGAAACACTCAACTTTACAAAGCTAGTTTCATAAAAACTAATAATTGGAGGAACTCAGCAGGCTGTCAATATCTGATTTAATAGAAACATACTTTAAACATAAAAATAGGTGAGGGATATATCTCCAGGAAAATTGCTGAGGAAACTTATAGTAGCTATGATTAAACTAGCTGTCCTCTGGATGTCATCATTGCTCTTTTTATATGCTGTTGGTTAAAGGTGTATTTATGTGAAGATAACTGCAGTCCTAAGGAAGCTGGCTTGGGTGCATCAGTTTTGGTAGCTCAGTGCATTTCTAATTAGAACTGAATACATGAGTGTGGTCCAGATCATTACTATTTATAATCTACAATGAACAATTTTCTATAATGTAATGCAAGAAAAAGCACCCCCTGTGCACATTTTGTTTGATGCAAATTCACATCTCTGCTTCAAGAAGCACTTTATGCCTCTTCACAAAAAATGTCCATCTTTCCATATGTGCAGCTGAGAAAGAGCTGCCAGTCAGCAACAGTGTTTGCAGTATTTGTAAAAATCTTTGATTTAACACAGAACCAGAATTTAAAATTTAAAAATAAGGTGCTTGGTTTCTCAGGGAGGGAATACTCCATTAGCACTGATGTGCCAGAGCAGAGAGGAAAAATTTGGAATACACCTTACTGTGGCAAGGTTGACCCTGAAAAATTTGATAGAGAACACAGACCAAAGCAGAGCACTGCAGATATTTACCGTATTTCTACAAGACCTTTTCTAAGTTATTACAGTGAGATAGTCTAAGTAGAAGCAGATTCTAGGCTGAATCATTCTCTCAGCATGAAGCATAAGGTTGAATTCAAATCTTCTCAGTACCTTTCAAGTCCAGATGAATCCAAAGACAAGGAGGGGCTGGCTGTCCAGGCGCAGTTGGGTCTGCTGGCAGGTGGTGCAGGCTGAATTGGCCCCAGCTAGCTAGTAAAGGAGACTGTCACCTTTGCACTTCTTTTCCTGAGCTGTGCCAAATGTTTCTCGCTGCTGTCAGCATCCATCCTGAAACACCTGAAATAGTGTCAATTTTAGCAGCATGGGGACTACTCTGGAAGTCTTAGAAATACAAGTATGATGTCCTCCCTTCTGCATGGCCACTGCACATGAAGTGAGTTGTCAGAGTGCTACATTGCACCAAAAAACCCCTACATCTTTCACAGAGGAATTATTATGGAGCTTTCAGACAGAGATGCTGCCCAAGTTGTACAAGTTAACACTTAACATATTCCCTCCCAAGCAATAAACACTCCTCTCTCACAAAATTGACTGGGATTGAATTTTGTACAGGGGCAGGGGAATAGGTGCTCCACGCCAAGCTTTATCCGAAGTGTTAGTTAGATGGCATTCAGCAAATCACACTTAGGTCTACAGAAAGCATCTAGACTGAGCCTCACAGGAAACACGGTTTCAGAGCTGAGCCTTTCAGCTCCTGGGCAGCCAAGTGAAGAGGTGCTTATAGTCCATGAGTTATCTGTGCTTATGATTTTGGGAACACTCAAAGGCTTCATACTGTGGCCCGGCTGAAAAACTCAGTATTTTTTTGATGCCTCAGCTCTGTGAGGTTCATAAAATTTTATATTTTTCTAAATTCTCACACTTCTAAGTGGAGAAGAATCTCTTAGGTAACTGGGCAAACCCCTCAGAAAGGGCACTTACCTTTCCTTCAAGGATGAGGTGGAGGTTTCCCACATCCTTTTATCCTATAGCTAGTAGGTAGCACACCCATTTTGAAGGAAAAAGGCCATTTCCAGGGGTCCTTAGTTATATTTAAACTGAAATACATCAACAGGTCACAGAACAGGAAATGTCAGGATTTCCCTCTCCCAGGTAAGTGCCTCAGCCATATACGTAAATAATGTGGTTTGTACTTGCTCTGTCTCTTTAGGCCAATTAATCCTTCAAGTTTCATGCAAGTGTAGAAGCTTAAAAGAAAAAGTTTCCTTCACCATATCCCAGTAGCCTCTAACTGGAGGTCAGAGCATTTCAGTGGGAGACTGGAGAGGCAAAGTTAATTACTTTCAGATGTGACGTATTTGGAGCCCCCAGATGTTGGCCACTGAACTGCTGTGTTGGAGAGGCACCAACACTGCCCTGGCCATGTTATGGAAGGATGGCTGTTGTGTTTCTTTTTCAAAAAAAGGTGCCTCTGTCTCTGCCCAGGAAAAGATCTCTATTGCCAGGTAAACAGACTAAATACTACAGGGCACACCTATTGGCTTGCTTAAACACTGCTCCACACTCAGTCTGCTGGGGCTTCATGCATTTCCCAGCAAAGGTAGACCAGGGCCCCACCATCTGCTTGACACACCAGCAGGAGATGTGTCTACAGTGGTCTGAACTAATCTGATTTTCTTTATCCCAGTACTGACAGGCTGAAGCTTTGAGGAGGGCTTATTTCTTTGGACATAGATTTGTGTTACTATGGCTTCTGGATCAGTGCTGTGTCCATTTCATATGGGATGCAGAGACTCTGACCACAGAGAAGCCTTATATGCCAAACAGGGCTGTGCAAAATGTCTCACTGGCTATCACAGAGCCAACCCCCCTGGAGAATCTGCACTTTACCTTCACCATGTCATCTTTTCCTGATTACTCAATATTTTCAGAGGAGCTGTGCCAATTAATTTCTTACAATCAGTACACCATTTTGTAGTAAAGTATGAAGCAGCTTTACTAAAAGATGTAGTTTTAGATGTTCAGTCTATTGTTTCTAAGCATCCTCTGGAGATGCAAAAACATGGCTAGAAAAATAACTCTGATGTGCTGCCCCATTTCAACACTGGAGTTTTGCCTTGAATGTTAATGTGTATGTTTTCATGCCTCAGCTACACTAACTGTACTTCTTTCCTGTTTCTATTTATTTTGGAAGCAATATATGTTTACTAAATCAGTTGAAAAGTGTTAATGATCAGTTCACAGAATACTAATGTGGATTCAAATTACTTTCACATGAATCAAGACAAATTAAAAAATACTGTTTGATCATAAACTGCTTCACATCCATGTCTCAAGAATTCTGGCATATTGAAATAAAGAATCCTTTTAAATTTTTCTTAATATCTTATTAGATACTTAAATTGATCAAAAAGGTGTGTGTACAAGAATACGTTGATGATCTCTGTTTCATGTAACAGAGAAGAATTAAAACCCCCTCTGTGTGTATAGTGTGGCAAGGTTGTGAGGGTATCAAAATCAATTGCACCACAAGCAATGTCTCTTCCATGTGCCTGAAAAGGAAGGACATATAAGTACAAGCAAACGAGTTGTGACATGGGTACAGCCAGCCCTGACTTATAGCATATTATGTAGCCCTGAGAAATAGATGTGAAACCTGAAGACTGGTAACCAACATGGACATAGAAAATTTATGTTTCCAAAATAAATTTGTATTGCTCCCCAGAAAACTCACTGATATTGAAGCACACTCCAACGACCAACCAGTTTCAGTGACAATTCAGTTTGATCCTATCTTGATCTGAAATAAAGAACTGCCTTTCAAGTTTGTCATATATTTTAAAGGTAGGAACTTCCAAACTATAGAATTCCTACAAATTTTATAAGAGAAGAGCAACCCAGTTAGTGACATCCACTGGGAAAAGGCAGCCAACTCAGACATTACAGCCCACATGCCGTTTGTGAGTGGTGTGCTAGTTAAGAGCACATGCAATACCCACTGGTCATACCTACATACAGGTGACAAGGAACACACAACATCTAGCAAACCAGGCTTGAGTAGTTCTGCTGCTCATAAAAAGTTGGGTTTTTTTCCCTTTTCATCTGTTAAAATCTGTCCTTTCCAGGCTCCCAGATGTTTTAAGTTAACCTCTTAGTGCTTTACCATGCAGAAATACATATATGCTACACTAGCAAAACATGGATGCATCATCATAATACACGTTGTGACTTCACTGGCTGAGTCAAACCAGCATCACTGAGCAAATTGATATTGGAGTTCTGCTAGGAAAATGGTGCCTATACCAGGGCACTCGCTAGATGCCAACGCAGTGAAGCTGCACAGGCAGGGCAGCCTGTAGTGCAGACTGGTATTGGGCACAAAATGCTATGCTTTCTCCTTTATCCCAGTAGAAAGCAGGTAGCTTTCTACCTGAAGGAATGTGCACAACATTTCCTTAGCATAGCTGTCCTGACTTGTGGTTTAGGGATGTAAGGCAGGATGTAAGGCTGGGTTCACCTCTTGCACTGCCATTTTGCAGAGACTGGGTAGAACATTCAGCTGTTCCTTTACTCTTTCATTTTATTTATTTTATTAAAAAAATGAAATCCATTGTGGATATTTTATGCATGACAATTAAGGCTCATCTAGGAAACTATCAGAAGGAGTAGGCTCTACAACCTACTCTATTTCATTCAAGACAATTTTATCTAACCAATTTTTAACAAATTTAAAACATTGCCCATATCTACACTAGCTATAAGGCACTGGTAATCAAGTCAAGCACCATTGACTATGAGAATAGTGAACTGTAGAAAATGACTTCTCAGCATTATGTAGTGTCACAGCACAATTTAAATAACACGTTCATTATTCAAGGTCTCATAATTCGTACATATAGAAATAGATACAAGGAGCTGAAAGATGCTTTCAACAGTTAAATAAATAAGCAACCTGTATCATTACAAGTGTACTGTACATTCTTTAAATATCTGGGTTGTTGGAAAGTCCTTTCAAAATTAAATCCAATAATACAAAGTGCTAATTTAGGATAAGAGATGCTTATACATATACCTGCTACATGTGTAATAGTAGTAGGCTATTACATATTGATGTTTTTAAATGAACAGAAGGTTTGAGGTAAACTGTGCTTTCTGTGTAGGAATCTCAGACATTATTATTACATTGATGTACAAAAATGCACTTACAATTGGGATTGCAGAAATCTAATAATATTAAAGTAATGCTTTTTTCTATAATTTTACTGAATGTCAGTATTTGTTTCCACATAAGGTGGAATTTCTTGCAGAGGTTGTTGTCTTGATTTTCATATGCATTTAGAAGATTTCAACATGAAATTGTTACAATCACATTCTATCTGACACTGCTGGTAGGAACATAGCTGAAGAATATTCTACATTTTTATATAGTACTCAAACCCAGGCTCATATAATTTCCTGTAACTCAATAATTTCATGCTGTCAAGTATTTCAGCAGATACTTTTTTCGTTCTCTGAGAAGAAAGTCTGTGTCTCTAGCTGGAGTAAGGGCAGACAGCTGTATTTGCCTCATTACTGAGGAGCATATGAGAAACACTGTCCTCTTCTGACTGACACTGGAGCAAGTTTGTCAGAGTCCTGGCATTTCTAGGGCATTTATGAGCTTACCATTCATTCACTGTTGACCTCAAAGCTGCCTTCCCAAAGGAAAACACAATTTCTCTCACCTCTGGACACACAGGGAGGCCCATATGCTCCTCTTTCCAACTTGTCCTGCCCAGACACACATTTACCCCTGAGGTATGGATTGAAAGTATACTTGAAGCTTCATAAACCTTTACTTTGTTGTCTGCCATTTTCATTCACATCCCAAGCTTTCCCCTTCATCTCTCAGTCACAGATGTGAATATATAGCCTGCCTTACATCACTCCCTGTGCTTCAACAAATTCTTACTCCTATTGCTTTGTCCAGTCTAAACAGCAGGCAGGCAGCCTCCTGAATCTCTCCACTGCCTTCTCCTAACTTCCTTCCTGTTTTATATTCCACCATATCACACAGAATTTGCTCTACAGTTTTTCCTTGGCCTTGTTATCATGCCATGTCCCATATCAAAAACATCCTTTGTTTCTTAATGCTTTTCAATTATACTAAGCTAGTGAAGCTTTAATCCAGTCTTTAGGCATTTCTACCATTTGTTCATAGCAAACCCTCACATAGAATTTATTTTCCATGCTTATTACTTCTCCATACACAATCCTTCCAGAATCTTTGTTCATGATTAAGGGGAAGATATTTCATATTAACCAAAAGATAAGAACACACACAAACTGTCATTGGCGATCCCTAAGCCTCTACTCCAGTAGGTCTTGCAGTATCTTTTTTATGTAGCCTGTTTTACTTCAGCATCTCAAAATAGGCTGGGTCTATCCTGCCAAGCACACATGCTGCACAGTACATACTGAATCCTCCCCTGGTGGTATTGCTGCAATTCAGCTGCAGTCAGATGCTGTGCACCTTCCTCTGCACACACTGGTTTCCTCTGGTAGAAAAACTGGCTCTGTATGTAGGGAGGATGATACTACAGATCCTACAAAGTCCCACAGCCTGGGGATCCCACACTCAGAAGATAAAGATTACAGGCACACTGTGGAAAATGCATTCTCTATAGGGCACCAATAATCTCTGTACCTTAGTGCTGGTGTAAACTGGTTTTACTGAGGTCAGCTGAACTCCACGAAGTTGCAGTGCTTTGGGCTTCACATTACCTGGCTATTACAGAAGGACACCAGGCTACATCATTCCCTTAGTGAGCACACCTTATGTTCCTATGCTGCCTCTGCTGTTTATGTTGCTCTTTTGGAGAGCTCAGTATGTGCAGGAACTTGTCTCTGTAGGTCAGACCAAAGTCCATCCTTTCCCTGTATCCTGTCTTTGGGCTATTAGCAAGAGATTCTTAGAGGACAAGAATAAGAAAGAGCACAAATCAGAAATCCCTGTACATACTCTCTCAGCTTCCAGCAATCAGCTGCTTAGAGGACTTTCTGAACTATAGCCTGCCACAGTACTATCATGCTAATAGTCCCCCATGGACCTATCGTCAGTAATATATCTTATTTTTTTGAACTCTTAACATCCTGTGGAATGAGTTCTGCAAATAATTATGCCCTGCATGACAAAAGTTTGCTTTAAATTTCCTGTGTGCTTAAAACATTGGAACCCCCTTAGGTCTTGTATCGTCAAAAACAATGCATTAGTCACTCCCTAAAGACTTTCTCCATGACACTCATTATTGTGCACATCTCTGTCTTTTCCCCCTTAGTGGATCCTTTGAAGGGTCTAGATTATTTACTCTCTCCCTGTTATCTTTCCTGTGCCTTTCCTAATTCTATCCCTTTGAAACACAGCAATCAACCAAATACATGATTCAAGATGTGCCTGGCACAGTTTTTAACAGTCTGATTTGATTGGCCTGTTTTGTGACTAAATTTTACTTACTAAGTTTGGCCACCACCAGCACAAAAACCAATATTACAATTAAAATAGTATTGGCTAACAAATGGTAGTAATAATAAACAGGTGGATTTCTCAAGGAGCAATGTGAAACAAAATAAAAAAAAAATAAACAGGTGGAATAAAAAATAATTTCCCAAAGTAAACAGTTGATTCTGACATGTACTGAAAGCTTCTTTCCTCTGGGAGGAAATTCTCAAAGTTTACCACTTCAGGGGAATGAAAAATAAAGGGAAATGCAGAGTTGACTCTCGAGGTCTCTGTGATACAGAAGACAATTGCATCTGCTCTGCTATTGACCCCTTGAATAGGGTTTCAGAAAATCCATGCATTTAAGGAACACTACATGACAGCTTATTACTTGCTAGAACTGTCATCTCTGGCTGAAAGTGACTCAGCTGAACAAATATCGTCTCATACATTATAATGTATCTGTTAGCAACAAGATTGGTTTTCTTATGCATGGTCAGCACAACACTTTTTTTTGTCTTATGTAGGCAAAAACCTAAGGTATACTTAGGCTGAAGAGCTCAGTATTTTAATAAGACACTTCTAGATGTAGCTACACCTCTGGACACTCTCAAAGCATCTATGTCAGGAGTTGGGCTCCCCAGCATTCCTTGCTTTGTGCTGGCAAACTCTTGCCATTCCTCTCTAATTCACAGCAGAATTGAGGCACCTCTTCACTAGGACAAAGCATGTTTGCAGTCACAGTCAGCTGATGGGAAGCAAAATCCTAGAAAGGATTTGACAGACTGCTACCGATTCAGTCCCTTCACAGGCTGTCTCATGCAGCCTACGTGACAAATAGCCTTGTCCCCATTATAGTTTTCTTTTACTTACTTTTTTTCTTCCCCTGGTGAAACAAAACTTTCTCATTCCAAGAAATGGCTTTTATACAGAAGCCAGTAATCAATTTAACAGCTAGTAATTGAGGCTACTTCACTGGGATCTGGAATTGCTTTCTTCAAAGTACTTTAAGAATTAGTACCCTTAATGACATACAATGTTAAGCAACTAGGCTCTTTTCTTGTCACCTGTGCAGGTGACAGAGATCCAAACAAGCTGTCAATAATTATGCAAGAACTTACTCCCACATATCATGCCCAGCAAAACTGAAAGCATTGCTATTTTCTTTGATCTTTTAAATCAGTGGGTATTTGGATATTCTTCGAGGAAACACTAACATGCCAAGTCTCGTCTGTTATCATTAAAGAAACATTAAACAGGTTCAGCAGGCACCTCTTGTTCTGATGGCATTGCTAATCTAAAAGTTCGTCTGTGAATTGACAGGTAGCTTTTGCAAATTCCATAAAATACGTGTATGAAAATAACTTCTTTCCCTATGCTTCTGAATAGAGATGGAAAAATGGAGTATGCTGTTACATATTACTGAATAAGTATTTCAAATTTACTCTCAAGCAATAAAGAATTTGCATCTAACCCCAGTGAACATCCACCCCACTGCAGATGCAAACCCCAAGCACTGTCGTTTCTTGAGGGCAAACCCTCCTCTGCCACAGCTGTAAACCTGGCTGGACTCCAGGGCTCTCCTGACATCAGGACTACCTCAAATTCATGTTATCTGTCCAAGCTCAGAAGAATGACTCTTTATCTATAGCAAGCAACTAGTCAGAGCCATCTGACCCCCTTACACTTTTTCCTTCTTTATTGCTCACACCTTTAAAATTTAGCTTTTGTTTGCTTTTTTGCTTTTTTTTCTTTTTCCTTTTTTTTTTTTTCTGCAATAGAAGTGATTCTGATTCAACAGATGAGTCCTCAGGTCAGCAGGAAGACACTAATGTATATCACTAGTGCAAGACTAGCGAACCAGATTAGCAAGACAACAAGGGCTTTAAGAGGCTTCTGTAGGATGTGTTCACATGGTATGGCCATGGGAGAAGGTAAAGGAAGACTGTAAACCAATCTTGATGGTGGCTTATGACATGTGATACATAAACCATCCAGTGATGCAAGGAAGGAGGAGAAAAAGACTCTAGTAACATATAAATTTAGGTGATCTGGGAAAGGGCTTAAATACAATCTCCAGAGTAGATGGTGTAAAAAGGTAGGTAAAGCAGCTTTTCACTTCAACAAAATGAAGGAGTTATAGACATGGAGAAATTCACAAAGTGTGAAAGAACCATTTTTGAAGACCTGTGACTAAGATAACCCTTTGGAGAAGTTCTCACAGGCAGTGATCAAAAAAAATGTTGACAAATGAGAGCATAATGCCTACACAGAATATGGGAAGCTTTTTTTTTTTTTTTTAAACAAACCTGATGTCATGTTTTCATTTGTAAAAAAAAAAATTGGATGTCAAAAATAACTGCATTTGCATTTTTGAGTTAATATTTTTGAAACGGTTTGCATTACATTCTGTTAAAAAGCAGCACTACTGAAAAATGTAATGTAAATGTTATTCAAACCTGAAAGAAACACTAGCATTGGATATAATATCTGAATATAAGGGCATCTAGTGGTATTTCCAGTGTTTCTAATACTTTTTTAAAAATAAAACAGGTTGGGATTTTTTATAAAGATGGTCAAATAACTGAGAGATAAGGACTGGTCAGTTATAATTTACCATTTGAATCAGCTTGTAAAATGAAGTAATATTAAAAAAATAAAAAGGTTTTAATACAGGCAGACACAAAGTCAGATATGTCAAAAGAGAGAATGTAGGTCACACTAACAACACAGAATGCCATATCCTGAAATGCAGTGACACTGAAAAGGACTTCAGAAAATCAATTTACCATGAATTCCCTATACAATCTATGGGCTAAGGTTAATACAATACTTGCATGATTATGCAGGAGACCATGATATTACAGGTGTGTATCATTGATGCGACCAGCATTGCTATGTCCAGTTCCTGTATCCAATTTTCAAATAATGATGGTACTGGAATAGTGAAAGGGAACTGAGAACAAGTCATTAAATTTTTTGAAACTGTGGAAGCCTTACCTGTGCATAACAAACCGCAGACAAAAAGACCGATATAATTCATCACAGTGCCAGGGAAGTGCTGGGAAGGGATAGTCCTGACAGCAGTGGACTTTCAACTAAGGAGCAAAGCCACAAAAGTAATTCATGATTAAGAAATAGAAAATAGATAAATACAGGTTGGAAAAGATATGTCTGTTTTTTAAAGAGCAAAGTAATGGGTCATAGTTAACTGCTTGAGTGCAGTGGATATATTAAGTGGATGTCTTCAGTAAGAATAAGTACCTTTAAAAAGATACACTGCAGCTCAACTGGAACCTAGGGGCTGAAATCACTTAGCTGGCATGATGCAAGAAATAATACTGGGTGTTCTTAATAACCATACAGCCTCAAAATCGTAATACATTCACTAGTATATGGATATTTTGACACAAAGAGGAAACGGAAGTAAAGTAAAAATAAATGTTTACATGGTAAGATGTTTACCAGTTATATTTCAAAGCAGAAGAATTCACATCAGCTGAAACCAAGACAACAATACACATGCTACTACATTACAAAATGCAGGACAGAAATTAGGCCTGTAAAAAAAATTCACAAGCAGTCAAAATGAAAATAAGCAATACTTTCATACATGAATGCAGACAGAGGAACAGACCCAAGAATCAAGAGCAGCTAAAGGAGCAGATGAGGATTTAAGGATGATGTGTTTAAAGGTCTCAAATATTGTATTTACACTGGTATTCAAAAGAGGATTTTAAGATGTCATTTCAGCACATCTATTTTCCCATGTAAGAAAAATAAATCAATATTAAAGACTGTTTTCAAGGCAGAATGTGTTGCAACATTTGTGTTTGGGAGCAACAGATTTCCAGAATTGGCTTGTGTGTATGCAAATATTTTCAAGTAAGTGTTGGAGGAACTAATTTAAAAACCCTAAATCCTTGCTTATTACCCTCAGCTGCTGGAGAGCTGGAAGTTGCTATATGAGTACTAGCTTTGAAATACATGTTGAGCTAGCCTTGAAAATTGCAGCCTACTAAACCTTATTCTACCATGAGCAAAACAAAATTCTTTAAAGTATGAAAACAACCAGATTGTCATTATATAAAAAAAAAAGATAAAATAGTGCAGAATTTTTAAAAATAAAATTGCCTCAAGTACAAGTATATCTGATTAATCTACTGCTCTTTCTAAAAACAGCTGAGAGCCTTCATCACAAAAAGTGACAAAGGGAACAAAACCAACTTGGGAAGTAAAAATCACCAAAGAAGAGGAAGAAGAAAAGGCTTTCAATTGCTTTGACAATGGGGTGACTCAAAGAACTGTGTTAGGTACAGCGCTGTTTAATATGTTAGCAAACAGGAAAGGAACCTTCAAAATCCAGCTGATAACACTGGAATTTGATACAATTATTGTCCAATATTATGAGAATATTATGAACCACTTCAGAAGGACCTAATAAACTAACTAAATAGGCAGAGAGATAGCAAATGAAGGTCACTGAAGAGAGACACATGGGAATGCATATTAGAAAGAATTACTCCCATGCATCTGTGCTAAAAGGCCTGCACTGACACCGCCTTCAAGCATATACAAACCCCTATTTGTGGGTAGTGCTATTGACATTGCTGGAAGAGCTTCAGGAGGGAAATGAAATGCTTGTCTCAATCAGGACCTACACTGAATTTGTGACCGTTGTGGGGGGAGGTGGAACAGAGTAGAACTGTGGGCAGCTGGCTGAAAATCTGTCCATGTTCAAGAACAGGCAAAGAAATAAAGCAAACCAAAACATGTCCCTTCTGCTCCACTATAAGCAACTTGATCACAAAAAGAAAGACTAGGTACAGACTAAACTAAGAAATGGTGAGGCCATTACAGTGTAATTGTGTAAAGGAGTGATTTGGCCTTTCTGCTCAGCATAGACCAGGGAATTGTAGAAATTAAATGGGTCCCAGAAGAGGTTTCAGAAATTATTATCTTGCTGAGGAGAGAGCAGAGGGAGGCTCACCTCTGGTGCCATGCCTGTCCTCTGCCCGTAAGAGCTGAGTTGACATCAGGAGACACCAGTATGAAGCTTGTAGCGAACTACCCCCAGGGAATTATCCTGGTGAAATACCCCGGAGATCCAGAGGATGGTCGGAGAACCATGATGAAGTCCTGTTTCCCTGCAGTGGCTCCCAGCCTACCCAATCCTAGAACTGGCCCCACTGCAGGGACCAGAGCTCAAGAGGCCTGGCTAGGGTACGCACCTCCATCCCCCCACCTGAGATAGACCTGTCGGCACAAGAGATTTTGAAGCTTGCTTCAGGATAAAGGCCAAATACCTTAAGCACTCCAGTAAATGTAGTGGAGTTTCAGAGATGCTGGAATAATACTGGCTTCATTTATGTGAAAATGGGGGCTTCACAAAACTTGGATGTCTGACAACGTAACAAGTTTTAAGCCTAAACAAAAAAAGTCTGTCTTCATAATGGAAAAAAATATCATTTTATTATAAGTAAGTTTCTGAAGATATTAGTGACAAAACACAAATTGTTCAGCATTTTCTGGTATAACAAGCAGACACTGCAGATTAAGAAAATATCTGGGTTTTTTTACATTAAGCTTTTATGTATTGTGCATCGAGCTTGCCTAAGAGCTAAACAGCATTTGATTTGTGCCTAACAATAAATAGAAAAAGGATTGCCAATTAAGAATGTGGGGCATCTATTTTTAACAGTGTTTTGAAAGTTTTGGCCACCTATGAGAGACAGGCAGTGCCATCTGTCGGGGAAAAGCAGCCGGTTCAAGAACGCGTGGCGGGCGCGGCGCGCTGCCCCTTCGGTAGAACAAAAGCCCGCTTCGAGTCAGCACGTGACGAGCGGGGACTGATGCGGGATAAACATTTGCTAGGGAAGGGGAAGGAGTGGGAGAGGAAAAACGGCCTAGATGGATTCGACACCGAACCGTGCTACCCAGCGGCTATCAGCTGCATTCCGTACCTTCGCGCTCTTTCCCAGGAGCAGGTTCAGCTCGGCGGGGGCAGGCGCCGGGCACAGGCTGGAGCAGCCACGGCGGGGTAAATCCACGCAAATTTGGCCACCACAGCAGCGACGGAGATTTTCCTTCCTTGCTGATTCATGAGTCAGCACTTCCGAAGTCAAGACTTTACACTCAGATTGAAGTGAGCAGCGGTCCTGCGTGGGAGGAAGATAAATTTGAGCTTCACAAAGGGATAAACTGGCAGGCTTAGGTGGCTTGTCAATATTTGGGGCTTGTGTAATTTTTACTCGGCGTTTGCAGACTGCTAGTGATTTCACTTTAAGTATGCAGCAGTTGAATGGTTGTAGCCAACTGCAGCTTTCGATAGTTGCACTGAATTCAAAAGCCAATGGATTTAACATTTAAATACACTGCATGCACCTTATGAATTATTTACTTACACCAGCCTTTCTGAAGATGCACGTATTTTCTCACACCCACACATGCATAGCAGCACAAACCCACCTATGTATATCAGCTGAGTCTTTTAGCTAATCATGCTTTCTTGTAGCTATTTAGCATGTTGCTATTTTCATTTACAGGTCAGGGTAGGGCAGCAGATATCAAATATGGACATTTTTTTGCCCAGTGAGGGACTGACACATCGGCTAGAATCATGTTGATGGTTATTCAACAGAACTGCAGTAGCCGCTATTTTTGCTCCATTCCCACAGCAGCAATAAAACAGTAGCACAAAACAGAAAGTGACACACCAGATACATTGAACAGCAGCTGCCCTTAAAATCCAAGCAGCCCCACGGACTGATTTGCCATTCGAAAACAGCTACCTTTTTTAAAAAAAATATTTTTTTTACGAAGGAGGTGTAATTAAAGAAAAAGACTGGGGGGAAATGGAATCATACCAGTAAAAAGAGCAAAGAGTAAACAGTGAGACCAGAAATACATTTCCTCAGTTGAATAATTGTGTTTTGAGAGATGTGTGGAGCGGAAAGCATCAGTTAAGTGTTTTGTTTAAGAACAATTAGCAGGAATAGCAGGTCTTGTGCTTCACTGTCCAGTCCTTGCCTGACTGGTAAAAAGTTCATTTTTCAGTTGATACCAAAGCAAGTAGTTCTGTATAAAAGCCATGTAAGTGGTGAAAGGATACATCAAATGTGCCTTTGGGTAGGATTAATGTATAGGCAAGCTTCTGAAAAGGAATCTTTTCCTTTTTTAAATAGATAAATGTATTTTGAACTAAGCCAGGAAGAGTTATTTTTATGGTGTTCCATGCTGCTCTAAGTATTGCACATCATAACATACAAAATGAAAAAGCACTTCTCTGGTGCCAAGGGGGAGAAGTACTTGAAAGAACCACTCACAGAAGTACCATTTCAGTTGTAAGAAGTGCACTCTGATTTTTTTTTTAATCTGGCTGAAGTCTGTAAGTGTGCAAATTCTAAACAAACAGAATATGAATCTTTGATGAAACAAACCTAAAATTATATATATATACCATATATGTATGTACAGGACAATCAGAACTGGAGATTAAAATATTCAATGACTCTATCACTGCATATCTTGTGATAGTAGTTGTTTGTATTTTTTTCAGAACATATGTTCACAGACATGTCACCATCATCTTTTGTCAGACTAGCGGTAAATAAAAGCTTGCAAATTTTCCTAGATTTCTCACATCTCTGCTTGTTCCAGCAGTAATGATGTCTGCTTGACTTTTATTCACCATCTAGTAAGTCTCAGTCATAAGAATTTCTGCCCTCAATACTTACTTGCTTTTTTCACATAGATGTACAGCATTTTATCTTCTTTTAAATTTATTTTATTAATTATCTGTATTACATTTATTCTGATTTTCAAAGGACAGGCATCCTACAAAAACCCTCAACAGTTTAGGAGTCAAGTCACTCATTTAATATCAACAAGCAAACCAGCCTTATTTGATACTGGATGAGTGTGTAACAGCATAGCAAAGCTCATCTAAAAGGTCTGTCTTTAGTACTTCTAGCCTGGGGATCTGGAAACATTTCCCAGCTCTTGTGACTGTTCTGCTTGCATGTCAGGATGAGTCCCAGGTCTTAATCATCTCTCATATTCTGATTTTTCACTGGGAGGAGCCAAGGCATTTAGGTTAGAAACATACCATATGATGCTGTAGTGATAGTGTGTTATTGTTCAGATCATCTGGACCTACTACATAGTAGAGCCACACTATGGATTTTGCTGTTTACAGCACTGGAATGTTTTGGGATTTTCCCCCCTAAACTCAGGAATTCATAGTACAGAGAAATAAGTTTCTAAGTGTGAAAGCAAGCAAGTATTAACTAGCACTAGTGGCTGGTACCCATGGCTAGAATTCTTTCATCATAACATAAGCCACAGTTTTGCAAAAAAAGGTATTAATGTCTATAGCCAGTTGCAGATCAGCAAGGTAAAATGTGCAGAACTTCACATCTCAGTGGGATGACCCAAGTGAATAAATACAGATCTGTATTTAAAAAGTGTATTAAAAGTGTATTATCAATGTTTATAATGGTCAAACCCATGCCCTAGTAAATTACATTTACCTTAGTGATGTTATACCAAACATGCAGATATTAAGGCTATGAGTTAGATTCCCTGATGCTGGTGGGAATTTTAACCTCAGTCAAGGAAGTGGCTGGGCCTGGAGGAGCCCGAAGATGTCAATAATCACTAGCAGGTGATGAGTGTCTGTGCTGAATGATCCCATTTTAAACCCTGCCAGGCATCTATTTGCCTCTTCAGCTCCTTAGTTACTTTTGTGTATCTGGCCTTTGTTATTTGGAGAGTCTTTGGTTTATTCTTCTTTCTATAGTCTTTTGTCTTTGAAGGATTGATTTATTGCTATCTGATATGAGCTACATAATCCAGCAAAACTGCCTTGTTTCAACAGTTTATAGTTCTTCTCAAGATTTATGTTTCATCCATCCTTCCAAGGAAAGCACTTGCTTTTTTTTTCTTTAGAATTTTAAATGTTTGCCTATTCAGAAATAAAAACTTCTTTTAGGAAAGGAAATTAACCTAAAATCTGAATCACTTTAAACTCTGAGAGAGCTCAATTTAAGATGTGCACTTTGCAACAGAAAAACATACACGTACCACTGGTGCATTTTTCTTACTGCACTTTGAATGTTCTTACTGCTTATTCCAGCTCTTCATCAGAAGTTCCTCACTTTCTGCTCAGACTTCCCCTTCTATACATTCACCTTGTTTAAAACACTATTTCATTGGTCTAACCCTGACATTCATTTCCTCTTGAATCTTTGTGATTTTTTTTCTTCCATTTCCAGAGATAAGCATTCTACCTTCAGCACATGCACAGTTGTCTCCTTGATTTCTTAATCTGTTACTCATCCTTGGTCACATACTGAAGTCCCTTTCTTCACTTCTCTCCCAAATAAGGGTTCTGCATGAAAATCCTCATGAAATCCAATGTGAAAGCTCCTGTAACAATGGATTATTTCTGAAGCAGTGATGAATGCTGAAGTTTAACATAAATAGCTATTTTACTTATCAGTGAATGGTTCTATTAGAACATCTTCAGTAGAGCTCTCCAATGCACCTTGCTGGCACTTCAAAGGAAGCCCCTTTCTACCGAATGCAACAAAGGAAGAGATGGGTGTGAGAAGAGCAGTTTTATGCCCGTTTGTATGTCCTCCAGTTGTGGAATTGCACGGGGAAACCATGAACAATTCTGTAGCTCAGAGAGCTGCAAGGAAGGGAACTCCAACCAAGAACTTAACAATTTCTTCCAAAATTGCAGCATGCTTAAATTGATCTTCTGTTGCCCCTGTTTGTAGCCCTCAGTCTGCTGGAGAGTGTAACCCCTTCAGAGCACCACTGCACCAAGGAGTGGCAGGAAGGCCAGAATAAGGTCCTCTAGATCTGAATGTTCAGTGAAGCAATGAGGCTGTGAAAAGGGAACAAGGAACGTGGCCTGGTATTTTCTTCTGCAGAAATTCTGATCCCAGCTGTTGGAGCTGGAAATATTTTGCTTTGGAAGACAGTCATGTTGACACTTTAAGAATCCAAAATAATCTTCAACATTCTTCACTTTATGGATACACTCATAAGCAAATACATAAAGGCAGCCAAACATGCAGTTCAAGCCAATAAAGCTCACATTCAAAGTGAGAATGTTGTGGAAATTAAAAGCCTCTGAAAAATCAGGTGACCTTTATATTGATTTCTTGACTCATCTATATAGCTACACTTTTTTTTGCCTCAGCTGCTACTTCTCTTCAAAGGTGTCAGGAGTTGTACAGCCTATACATGCTTCAGCAGAAAGCACAGATGCTTGATGTCTTCTAACTATCAAACCATTAAGTTTGATGCCATTGACCTCTGCAACAGTGCTTACTATGCACAAAATATGATAATATTAAACATTTTGAAGATGTTTCATTTCAAACCACGCATTTCTGATTAAGACAGTCCGTTCAATTCCTATCGCAGTTTGCACTGAAACATTTGTAAGGCTATATAATGAGACTCTATACCTAAAAAACCCCAATTACTAACCATCAGGTGCGCAAGCATATACTTTTAACCCTAGAACACAATCGGGGTGGTCTGGTAGGCTTTGTTGCTCTCAACTAAGCTACATATGGGATTTCTGATGTGATCATTCACATTTATGATGCCTGTCAATCCAGCATCTGCTTTTACCATATTGGACGGTGAATATTTCAAATCAACAACTGAAATCCAGATGTGTTTGTGTCATGAGCTCTATGCACTCTACTTGAAATGATTTGTCCTTAAAAACAGAATTAAGGATGCACTCACGCTTGCAATGCTATCCTGAAATGTTCCTCATGCACAGCAGAGCTTTTGTGGGAGAATCCAGCCACCTGAGTCCAAATTTCCTAACACTCTGGGCAAGAGTGATGTGCAGAAAGGACTCTGTCCATTCTCAGTGAGGCAGCTGGAAGTACAAGACAAACCATCATCACACTCTATGTCATGATTATTCCCCACTTCTAATTTAATTCTCTTGCACTAGATCCCCCAACTTTTACTATACAGTCTCCTCTCTAAGGACAGCATTGCTTTATACATGGTCATAAGAGCAACAAAACCCATACATATTTTTTCCCATGTCTTTCAATATAGCTGGATAATTTAAAAACAGAAACATTTTATACAAGCAGTGTATTTCTGACCTGCCAAGTTTTATCAATTACCTTGACCCTGTTTTTGTCTTTTTTTTTTTTACTACTCAAGTTGAAGGTTTTTGCCCTGGTCCCTGTCTTCCCCTTCTGTCCCTCACATAAGGGCAGTGGAGGGCTGAGAGCTGTGGGAGAGTTGGAGGGAGGATGACCTATACAGACCAAAAGGAGCAGGATGCACTACAAAGTACATCACATAACCTGGGCATACTACAGACTGACTTTATGAGGACCAAAGGGAATTTTGCACATGTCTAGTGCTTCTACATTGACCCCAGAAAAGTGGAATATTTCTGATTACAACACAGGAGAGTTGTTAAAATGAACTCATACCAGCACTTCTTAAGATAAATGATTAGCCTTTATCTTCCAGCCAAGACTGGATACTAACTGGTGCTTGTAGATGAGTTAATCTGCACACATGTGAGATCCACACTTCCAGCTCACTTGCACATGGAATCAGACATGGATGCCCGGACACGGGCACCCAGCTCTTACCAAAGTCCTCAACTTCCAAAAGAAATTAGATGTTCACAGATTTGACCAGGTCCATCTGGAGTTTAAAGTAGAGGAGTTCTCATTTCTGTGTGTGTGGTAAAACACGCAGAATTGCTCTCTCTCTCCCATTAGTGTAGTCCAGTGAGGTTTTCAGGCTCCCTACAACATGATGGGGAAGCACAGGAGTGTGCACAGCTACACAGCATCTCTTCCCCAGTCACCAGGGGAGCTGTGCACAGTCCTGCTCAAGGCTGTAGGTAAAAGTGTACCCAGAGGACAGACTGGACTCTTAGTAGAGCTGCACTTCAGAACTATGCCACAGAGCTTAAAAACAAAGCACTGAGTAAAAATATGATAAAGATATATATGGAAGTGCTCACCATAATCAGGGGTCCTATATTTACTAGTCTGTATCTCAGACTGTTAAATGTATATGGCACTTCCCATATTCTATGGAGAACTGGATTTTTAGACAACAGCCTAAGTAAAGGTGCTTTTAAGAAAATAGCTACAAGCAATCTGGAGTATCCTGTATTGGCCCAGGGAACATATGGAGCCTGGAAATTAAAAATATTCCTTGGATACTCATCAAGAAGGCAGAACAATGGCAGAAGTGGGATTAGTGGGATCCAAATCTGCACAAATAATGGGAAAGAAAAACATGCAAAAAGAAATTTACCCTAATTAAATGAAAAAAAAGATCTCATTTTACTATATGTCAGTCAGAAGATACTCTAAAACAGTAAGATGCATAGCTCCTCTACTTTAAAACCAGGAAAAATAGGATTTGTTCCATGAGGACTGAAATTCCCATTTACTGTGCTAAATATGCTTTAACCATGCTCTTAAAAAAAAACCAAACAAAAACCAAACAAAAAAAAAGTATCATCAAATTCTAAGACCTCTGAGGAAAACTCCTAGTGACTTTCTTCAGAGTTTGTCTTGATGAATAGAGATTTTGGAGTTCAGGAGGCAGCCCTGAAATTTCAGGGTCAGATCTCTTCAGTAGGACAACTGAACACAAAACAACAAAGCTCAAAGAAATCACCCAGAACTCTGAAATTCTTTTTCTCCCCCTAAGGCATCATGCAGCAATGTACAAGTTGCAAATGTGACGTGCAATTTGCCTTCTATTTGCCAAGATTTGGACTCCTTTTCTGGTCCAGACCGTTGTGCTATCACATTGAATGCCACTGCAGCCTCGGCAAATGCCGTAAGGTGCTACAAGTCCCTGGTTTCTCAGACTCGGCATTTCCCACGCTGCTTACATTTACTTGTCACTGTTTTCCTGCTTGATAACTGCAGGGATGAGAATATTAGGAGTGGCAGTCTAATCAGTGACCACTCTGGGCATTCAACCTGTCAGAGCTGAAAACTCATGAATGAGCTGCAGTGGGTCAGTGATACGCTAACACATCAACCAGAGCAGTAGGTTTCTCTACAATTCTTTATCTCATACCCATGAGAAAAATGTAAGCTATAAAATAAAATTTTAAAAAAATCCCAAGCCAAAACCAAGCAAGGATCAAAAAAAACCAGAGATAAAAAGGTTTTTTTTCAGCTTTGTGAAAATATACCAAAATATTTACCTGTCCTTTAGACACAGTATTAGACAGATATTGAACTGAGGATGATACCTTTTTCACAGTCATATCAAAGATCTGAGCCTTTTTCACATACTGAATCTAAATATCTGCACATAATATGCTTTATAAATATAATCAATAGGTATTTTAAAATATAACAAAATATTTAAAATATAACACACAAGTACAAGGTAAATTAATTCAAATGTTCACATTGCTCAATTAAAGCTCAGTCAGAGATGGGCCTGGGCAGCTATGGCCCCAGTTCAACAAACCACTTAAGCATATGTTTAAAACAAGCTTTGGATCAATTCCCAGTGAGGATTAATGCATATTCGTAAATGCTTCGCTCCTTTGGACATCACAGACTGAAATATCCCTGGAAAAGCCTTAAGAAGTAAAAGCACAATTTTGGTTGCTTGTTTTTAAGTTATTTTAAGCCAAACTCAATATTCTAGACTCAGCAAACTCTCCACAGACAAATGTTTATTTTCATTCTATAGCACCTTGTGCAATGAAATTAAAATTTCAGAATATAGCAGAGGGCGGCCAGAGGGAAAGATGATGCCAGAAGGTGGAGGTTAATGCAGAAGGACTGACTGAGCTTTCCAAGTACATTATAATAGAAAGCAGATGAGCAGGATGGCTAAGCTGGTAAATAATGATAAAGCAATCTATTGCTATTTCTGTGTCTCTGTAAGATGCATGTGTCCTGACACTCCTGTTTATGTATTAAATTGAGAATGTGAATTGATACAAAGTGAAATGTTTTCTTTCTCTCTAGCTCCTTTTGTGCCTAGATGGGCTGATGTTCACACTCCACTTTTTTCCTTTGGTTAACCAAAGAAATAAATTCTTTATTAAACCCACATTATTCATGTTTTGCAGATAATTTTTTGCCTACACATACAAGTCCTGCTGGGGTAAACCAGCAGAGACGTATTGACTTAGTGTCGTAGCAGATTACATGGCCCTATAGTCAGATGAAATATTAACTCAAGGGACTGATATTTTAACTGGATCAAAGACCGACTAATAAGAAACAGAATACTGGTTTTCAAAGAGAGTTAAAAAAGTTAGAACAAAACAGATCACTTAATATACTGCATAAGTTGCAGTAACTTCCTGACAGTTTGCTTGCCTACAAACCTCTTATCCCTGATTTATTAATATTAGATGCTGTGCCAAGTTCATGTCATAAAGGATAGNTAACCATGCTCTTAAAAAAAAACCAAACAAAAACCAAACAAAAAAAAAGTATCATCAAATTCTAAGACCTCTGAGGAAAACTCCTAGTGACTTTCTTCAGAGTTTGTCTTGATGAATAGAGATTTTGGAGTTCAGGAGGCAGCCCTGAAATTTCAGGGTCAGATCTCTTCAGTAGGACAACTGAACACAAAACAACAAAGCTCAAAGAAATCACCCAGAACTCTGAAATTCTTTTTCTCCCCCTAAGGCATCATGCAGCAATGTACAAGTTGCAAATGTGACGTGCAATTTGCCTTCTATTTGCCAAGATTTGGACTCCTTTTCTGGTCCAGACCGTTGTGCTATCACATTGAATGCCACTGCAGCCTCGGCAAATGCCGTAAGGTGCTACAAGTCCCTGGTTTCTCAGACTCGGCATTTCCCACGCTGCTTACATTTACTTGTCACTGTTTTCCTGCTTGATAACTGCAGGGATGAGAATATTAGGAGTGGCAGTCTAATCAGTGACCACTCTGGGCATTCAACCTGTCAGAGCTGAAAACTCATGAATGAGCTGCAGTGGGTCAGTGATACGCTAACACATCAACCAGAGCAGTAGGTTTCTCTACAATTCTTTATCTCATACCCATGAGAAAAATGTAAGCTATAAAATAAAATTTTAAAAAAATCCCAAGCCAAAACCAAGCAAGGATCAAAAAAAACCAGAGATAAAAAGGTTTTTTTTCAGCTTTGTGAAAATATACCAAAATATTTACCTGTCCTTTAGACACAGTATTAGACAGATATTGAACTGAGGATGATACCTTTTTCACAGTCATATCAAAGATCTGAGCCTTTTTCACATACTGAATCTAAATATCTGCACATAATATGCTTTATAAATATAATCAATAGGTATTTTAAAATATAACAAAATATTTAAAATATAACACACAAGTACAAGGTAAATTAATTCAAATGTTCACATTGCTCAATTAAAGCTCAGTCAGAGATGGGCCTGGGCAGCTATGGCCCCAGTTCAACAAACCACTTAAGCATATGTTTAAAACAAGCTTTGGATCAATTCCCAGTGAGGATTAATGCATATTCGTAAATGCTTCGCTCCTTTGGACATCACAGACTGAAATATCCCTGGAAAAGCCTTAAGAAGTAAAAGCACAATTTTGGTTGCTTGTTTTTAAGTTATTTTAAGCCAAACTCAATATTCTAGACTCAGCAAACTCTCCACAGACAAATGTTTATTTTCATTCTATAGCACCTTGTGCAATGAAATTAAAATTTCAGAATATAGCAGAGGGCGGCCAGAGGGAAAGATGATGCCAGAAGGTGGAGGTTAATGCAGAAGGACTGACTGAGCTTTCCAAGTACATTATAATAGAAAGCAGATGAGCAGGATGGCTAAGCTGGTAAATAATGATAAAGCAATCTATTGCTATTTCTGTGTCTCTGTAAGATGCATGTGTCCTGACACTCCTGTTTATGTATTAAATTGAGAATGTGAATTGATACAAAGTGAAATGTTTTCTTTCTCTCTAGCTCCTTTTGTGCCTAGATGGGCTGATGTTCACACTCCACTTTTTTCCTTTGGTTAACCAAAGAAATAAATTCTTTATTAAACCCACATTATTCATGTTTTGCAGATAATTTTTTGCCTACACATACAAGTCCTGCTGGGGTAAACCAGCAGAGACGTATTGACTTAGTGTCGTAGCAGATTACATGGCCCTATAGTCAGATGAAATATTAACTCAAGGGACTGATATTTTAACTGGATCAAAGACCGACTAATAAGAAACAGAATACTGGTTTTCAAAGAGAGTTAAAAAAGTTAGAACAAAACAGATCACTTAATATACTGCATAAGTTGCAGTAACTTCCTGACAGTTTGCTTGCCTACAAACCTCTTATCCCTGATTTATTAATATTAGATGCTGTGCCAAGTTCATGTCATAAAGGATAGATGCTGTGTGCCCATGCTCTGCTTGGAACTGCATAAACATGATCATCAACCAGGGTTGACATCATAATCAAAATAATGAAAATAAGTTAAAGGTGGCAGACAATATCCAAAAAACTGTATTAAGAAGCTCTGTCTACATTATGAAGAATAAAATTTGTCTCCACTGATGGAGGCAAGGACCTGATTTTTAAAGGAAATCAGGTGCTTAAAGAAGCAGATGGGTGCACAGTGGGATTTTTAGAAGCTCTTAGATGGCAACTCCCACAGAAATTGCTGTGTATTAGGCAGCTAGGTATTTTGGAAAATTCACATTACCTGCATCTTTAAGCACCTAAACACCTTTAAATATTTGGCCCAAAGACAGATTACTGTAACGTAATAGAAAACAGAATAGTCCCAGCTCAAGGGAAAGTAGTTTATTGTATGGTCAATTAATTTTCAAGCAAGAGAAATCCATACAACCAATTTGTAAGTTAAATAAGGCCAGAACTCCTGAGCTATGACTTCTGAACAGTACTTTGTGATTGAAAGGATATAGTACACAAAGAAATCTTGGGCATTTTTTGGCAAGATTATAACAGAGATGATACAGGTACAGGTTAAGTGCTCATTTTAAACTGGAGTGTATCCGGAATGCACAGGCCTTAATCTCATGGAAAAGTAAAAGATAAATGTGGTATCTTGGTGCTTGTGAAGGGAGTCAGGAGCTGGTAAGTGTGAGGGCTATGGGAGGGACACGCACCCTGCAGACAAGGCAGACAAATAGACATAGACATCATTTATCTCTTTGGTTTGGGAGACAGACATCAGACGTCCCAGTTCCTGTCCCGAGTAAACTTGGGTATTCCAAACATAAAGGTGTAAGGTTTTTAAGGGACATTAATGTCTGCCACTGCGACAGGAAGGGGGCACTGGAGGTGCCACAGAGGCGAGACACTGCTCTGCACTGGCTCACTGCCATTTAGTTGTCTAATTTCACTGGTCCAAGTGCAAACTGAAGAGGCCTAAGAAAGCAAATCCTGCAGAGACTCCTACTACAGCAGTGGAAGCCACAAGTGAAGAAGACCTGGCTTGCATCCAGGCTTTGCCCTGTTAGCCTGAGGCCCAGGGAATCAAACAAGTTTCTTGGTTTACCTTTTACAGAACAGGAAAATAACAGCTCTAGTTTTGCACTGTGGCACCTTTCAGTGGCAGAAGAGGATTTCTCCTGCATCACCAATCGGTGTATCACATCCAAGTAACTTCATTTAATGTGGAAAAAACCAAGTAGTGATGGAACAGGGCCCTTAGAGTAAGGCTCCCAGCATAATGCAGCCACAAGAATTTAACAAGAGGGATTTACTTAGCTGGTCACTAAGTATTAGCATTGCTTTAAAGACATATGGCTGAAAGTGTTTCTCTGTCCATAAAGAAACGGAACCAATTGAGCAGAGAAGTGCCTGGAAATCAAAGTCTCTGCCTTTTGTTCAATAGGTCTCTTTGGACTTGTAAGCCTAGACAAAGCTTAATTAAAGTTAATGGACAAATATTCTAGGGGAAAAAAAAAAAGATACTTAAATGTTACTAGTCTGAGCATGAAAAATTTATCTTCCTTGCTGGGCTCACCCCAAGATATAATCTTAGAACAGAATTACATAAATATTGACAGCTTTCAGGCTGGCTTTGTATCTCAGACCTGATGAGTGACTGGCAGAGTTCACTGGCCAGGTTCACAAACCTTGTAACTGGGCACAGATTCACTGAAGTCTGTGGGAGACCTGCACACATTACAGGCGCCTTCCAGAAATAGAACAGAGCTGTGTCCATTTGTACCAGAAATGACTGCAAGATACTGCCAACATCATTGCAGAGAACATTTTTCACCCTGTAGACTTCAGGCAACCAGTTCCTGAAGATACCATACAAAAATATCCTCCCCAGGTCAATTCCTTAACTAATGCCATGGCACCCTTTCCCTCAGCATTTAAACCCTCTCTCACACACCAATGCCAATTGCAATTAGCCTTGCTACCCCTACAGTGTGCTGTTAGGCTTACTTTTCTATAAGCAACTCAGGCACAGATTGTGACCTTCACTGGGTCCCAGTGAATGGTCGGGGAGACACAGCAAAATGCTGGGACAAAGAAAGTTGATGCAATCCCTTATGTAATGGACAGAACATCAGCCTTTACCTGCAAAAGGCATTTCACAGAAAAAAATGCTTTGAATAGCTTGCATATAGACACAGTACAGAAAGAAGTAAACTTACCTTGCTGTATGCTTCTAAACCAAAATTTAAAAAGCTCAGTTAAGAAACTCAAAGACCCATCATGCTGCTGTTTGAGATTTTAGATCAGATTTTAAATGGATGGCCATTTAAAAAAAGGCCACATGACTTCTACCCTAAGTTGGACAAAACTGCAACTAAGCATGGGACTCTGCACAAAGACTGTATTCTAGTACCACACAACCTGAGGTGAGAGCAAAACATAATCCACAGTTCCCATATGGGTGTTGAAAAGTGTAAAAACAGTGTTTGAGATGTCCTATTCTTGCCAGACATGAATGCTGCAATCAAAGATAAAGTATCCCGCTGTGAAGTCTGTGGTTCATACAGGGAGCAGAATGTAACAGAGACCACTTACACAACATGAGACTCCTGACTGCCCTTGGTACAAGGTTGGCAGAAACCTTTCTGGATGAATGAGGAGGAATCATTTCTCATTAACAGACTGTTTCTAAAATTTTTACATAACATCTTTCGTACAAGACAGTAGGATATTGCTACTGTTGCTGTTTGTTCAGACTACCTCAGGGTTTTGAGGCATAAGTAACTTGTTTTGGCAATTTTCAACAGTACATCAGTAAATTCTATTGTATCATAGCTTCTTTAAGCAGGGTCAAGTGCACCAGCAGAAGAATCAGTAAAATACTCCAAAAGATATTTTTAAAATCTGAGAGGACTTAAGGAATCTCTTGGCAGCACTGATATGCTAGTCACCAAAACCTACAATGTTTTAATACTATCAGCAATCCAACTTAGAAGCGGAGGCCAAAAAATCTGAGTCTGATGACCTTCCTATAAACCAGAAGACTGGACAATTAAGTAGTCAACAAGAAAACTGACAAGGCTCTTAATTAAAGGAAAAAAAAAAAACAAACCAAAAAAAAAACCAAAAAACAACTATGGAGAGTTCATCTTAACAAACTCTTTTTTCCTATCCAAATTAAGGGAAATAAATCCAATACTTCGCTGTGCAAATTTACCAGTCCAGGCTGGGTGCTGACAGCACTATGTGAAGTACAGGACAGAATGAGATGCACAGGGGACCTGATTGTGGCTTCATATTTTGATCTGCAGCATCTCTTGAAGTTTCTGTGAGGCTATGCTAATTTAATCCCCAAAACACATTGACCCAAACAGGCTATAGGAACTGAGGCTCACATTGATACAGATACCTACATGCCCATGTCCTGGCTGACTTACTGAAGAAAGCTGAGTGAATGACTGCTTTTCAAAGCCAAGCTTCATGTTGTAGGTGTAATCTAGCCATGTTTTAGGTGTGATCTAGTTTATGAAGACTCTAGATTTTTTCACTTTTCACTTCCAAATCCAAAAATTTGTTAACACCGACTTCACTAATTTTTAACAAAATGTCCATCTTGATCACTTTGTAATCCCTGAAAGTGTCAGAAAGCTTTCAGAGCTCCCAACAGCCTATAGAGATGAAGATAAGTGTGTATAAGGCTGTGATACATGCAGGGAAAGGTTATCAGCTAGTAACAGCTTCCTTCCCCATTCCAGCTCATGGCTCTGCCACCCATGTGCAGCCACGGTCACTGCAGCTTCCATGTTCATTATTCCTGCAGCTGTGGAGCTCCATGCTTCCCTTGCATGTCTTCACCTGAGCAGCAGCTCTACACAACTCCTAGTCTTCAAAGACCTATTTTTCACCAGTCACTAGCTTTCAGTACTCTTTGGATTAGATGCCACAAAACTACTCTGGATCAGTCTATCATCTGTAATTTTTTATCTGGATTGTAAACTCCTTGAGGCAGGGGCAGCTTTTTGTTTTGTTTTTACAGTACCTTCCATAAGGGACTAATACTCATTATATTAATCTGTGGATTATTCTTCTTTTCTATGACCACAGTGATCCAATGGAATAATTAAAACTGATCAGTGTAGTTGTTCCAACATTAGATGCAAAGCTTAAAATCAGAAATTGAGCAGCTGTAGGGATTGCTTGAAAGCCAGTGTAAATATCACCATCCTTGCCCCTAGGTAAAGTGGCGAGAATGTAATATTATCGGATAATATTCTTATTCATAGCATGCTAGAAGTACTTTACTCCAACATTTTCCAGGAGGCTTCTCTGTAAAGCTACCATCACTAAAACGAATATGAAAAGGTGTTCTTCAGGAACTCCATAGTAAAAGAGAGGGGGAGGGATTTTATCGCTTTTTCCAAAGCACACAAGTATCACTTGACAATTTTTTGTCACATCGATTCAAATTCACTTTTTCCCCTGAGAAGTATAAGAATTCATCAGCTTTCCCTGTCTGATTTCTGCTGTCAAACACATCAGGAAGCATGTACCTCTCCATAATTCAAATTCTTCCCTGCCCACCTTAATTGTATGTCTCCTTTCTAGATGTAACATAGTAAGAATGGGCTGTCTCAAAGGGAGATTTCCTCTAGATGTCCTTATATGGCAGGTATACATGATCACTGAAGGATATGCCTGATGCATAATTCTTCTGTCATCAATTTATTTTACCTCCCTATGTTTCATGACAGGCATTTTGATGGGCCTTGTCTATAGGGAATATTACCATGAACTTCCTTAGATTCTGCAAGGAATGAAATTTGTACCTCCAACTATAAGAAATTCCTTCTGTTTCAGGAGAAAGTAAAATGGTAAATTCATGCTTCTCAGAAGCAATAAAACAAATCCTGATTTAGCTAATTGTCTGAAAATAGTAGTTGAGGATAACTTCACAGTGCTGTGGAAGCCACTTAAGTTCTCATGTATTTCCATTTACCTTTAATAACTTCCAGTCAACTGATAAGCAGATCTGTTGATAACAAGAGGTTAGTGTGACAGACAGCAATTGGTAGAAAAGAGTAGGTGTTCATCTCTGTGCTTCAAGTTTCAGAGAGCTCTAACAGACTGTAGATTCTAGAATTTTGATGCATAAGGTGTTTTGGTTATGCTCTGTTCCCAGTGTTAAGTAGAAAACATTTGGGCTCCCATGTTATCTGCGCTACATCTTCAGGGATTCGGGCTCTGCAACTCTGCATCTCAACCCTTTTAACTCCAAATGTCACACACTGCTAGGGAACATCTTTAAAAACAACCTAAAATTTGATCTGCAGTCCCAGATTCCTTCAACACAGTAGCTTTCTGAATTATCTTCACAAGATGCTGTTGTACCCACTGAGGACTGTAGAGATCAGTAGAGGTAAGAAAAAGAAAATAAATTAATTTGCGCTACCTAAATACCATAAAAATATTGACCAAATTATAAAAAAAAGAAGAAAAAAAGAAAAAAAAAAAAGTTTTTAAAAGTCCTGACTTTAATAAACAGCCAAAGAAAATCTTCTATTGCAATGGTATTGCAAAAGACATACTTCCACTAAGATGCATATTAACTGAACAAGCATGTAGAGATGCTTATATTTATATGGAAAAGGTCTATCTGTGGAAATAACACTTATTAGATTAGAACTTATTTTCAGAATGAATGTGGGCAACTTTTAATATTCCAAACAACCATAGAATGCTTTTGTTTGTTTTGTTCATTAAAAAAAGAAACAACCCCAAAACCCAAAACAGAGAAGAAAACATTGCAAATATATATTATTCATGGATACAGATATCTCAGCTTANAAGGAGCAGGAATGAAGCAGGAATGAACTCAAACTGTTCTCCAGAGCTGTGATCAGCACTTTCATAATTAATGTGTGGGCACATATATATCTGTATACACATACACAGCCTCCCCCCACCCCACATCAAACAGATTTCCGTGATACCAAATTGCCTGAAAAATTAACCAGTGTCAAACTGCTCAACAAGATAAGTATCATTAAGGGAAAAAGAAAATCTTCATTATGTTTGAAGGTACGTGGGGAAAAAAAAAAAAGGATAAGAATTAAAAGAGAAGGAAGGCAAGACAAATGCAGAGGAAATATGTTCTTGCCCTAATCCATTGGGGACCTCACAACTCAGTGGTGTGAAAATATGTCAAGGTTATCAAATTTAAGGTATGTCTTTGCCAACTAACTGTTGCTTACTCTGCTTGACCTTTAAGTGTCTGCTTATCCAGCTTGCCTAGGACTTTGTAAAGTGTACAAAATGTACCCTTTATTCTAGATGGTCAATGCTTTGTGCTAAATGTCCATTGCTTATTGGGCAGCCAAAGAGATGCCCTCTTCTTTTGCTCCCATTTTTAAACAAACCAAACAGCTGTTATCTCCAAACTTCATTGTAAACATCTAGATGCCTCAGAATAAAGTTACATACAATTAGATTACGAAGACGGTGTTAAGCTTGTTTCTGTCCATACAGAATAAACATGATGGAGGGACTTGTGCACACGTGTGTGTGGTGGTGAAGCTATGAAACTGTCATTGATTAACTATCAATCTCTTAAATCCCTTCAACAGAAAAAAAAAAAAAAAAGGCAAAAGAAAGCACATGAAATAAAAAGTTGTTCCACTCCTTTTGTATTCTCACAGCATTCCAGAACATTTAATAGTGGAGATTTCTTCTATTTTAAAATAAGACATTTCCTAAGACTTTAGTTCTATATAACCTTTCCAGGCTTATTAACATTCAAACAATTTCTCATTCAGTTAAACTATTGCATATTTTAGAAACCCGGCATTCTGTAATGTATATTATTCCTCCATGCTCTCAGCAAATCTAAACCTATGGATCTCTGGAAAAAGATGCCACAATCTCCCACCTCCCTAAAATCTGGAAGAAAAGGCACCAGTGTCTGTGCTTGGGAAATGCTACTCTTGCCTTTCTTTCCCTTGTCCTGTTTTAAACAGATTCAACCTTGAAAGCACCCTGCCATCGCCTACTGCTGGCTGAAGCCCCTTCCCATTAAAGTCAGAGAGAATCAGAATAAGGCTTGCAAAAACCTGAGAATAAAAATAAACCAATCACCCAGCAAACAGAGGAAAAAGAAGTTGTAAGTAAGTATTTGTATCAGTAAGCTTGAAAAACATCATCTGCTGTCTTCACTTAATGTCAATAGTTTCTGATGTCTGCTCTCATAAATATCATCTTGTAACTGGCTTTTATCCCTTTCCATACGTACCGTTCTTCCCCCTCAACACACACTCTGTTCTAATATACAGAAAATTGAGCTCTGTGAGCAAATTCCAGGCTGGTGCATTGGCAAATCTCAACAGATTTCCAAGTAGTGTTGGCAATTTAGAGTGATAGCTAATTTGACCCATTAAAGAAAACATTCTGGTCAACAAATTAGTTTGTTTATGAGTAAGAGGAAGTAGTAACTGCAAACTAAAGTGCTATTTGAATATTTCCTATTTACAAGCTCTGGTTCAACACTGTAGTTACATTTGATTAGATCTGATTCTGTGCTGCAACTTGAGCCTAGGTTATTTAATAAGTATCTAACTAAAATAACAGTTTTTAGTAATAAATGGTAATATTTAATTCTCTTTCTCTTCCTCCAACTCTTTCAGAAAAAAAATAAAATCCATAAATATACATATATTGTTCATATGCCTGAAGGCCAAGTGAATATACTTAGTGCTAGTTGAAATAAGACAGTTGAGTGCTGCTGAAATCTTACTGAAGTAGCTAGCATAGCAAAAGGCCTGAGGAACAGAACACAATAAGCGTTCAAAAACATCTCACAATGTAATAATCAATGTGTAATATGAGCTAGGGGTTAGTTAAATAAAATGTGAAAGCTGTATTAATGAACCCTTTCGCTGTCCAACACAGCATTTCATTTTCTTTCATAGGCTGCATAATGCAGGGCCTGGGAATAAATTATAGATGAAACCCCCATCATATGTTTATAAATACACTAACATTAGCATTTTACTTCCTCATAAATCTGTACCAAACATTCAGGCGCAAGATAGAAAGCCCTGTAAAACAATGATATATTCTCTGCTTGCAAGACTTGCCTAGTGGCCCATTCATTTCTACCGCTGTTCTTCAAACATTACTTTCTTCGCTCATGCCCCCTCATTTAAAATCCATTTTAATTTAAAGATGTTCGATGCAGTCCTAGTGGTACATTTACTCATCCTGGTTATACATCATGGAGCAGGGAAAAGAAAATTGTTTAATCTAGAGATACGGTTCACTGTGGTCACCACTGAACAGTGGAGTAATTACCAGATCAGCTCCGCTAAAAATGCACTCAGGGTGTTCTGTGACCTATCATCTTCTAATCTGCATAGTGAAGTATAGCTTCATAACTATAAATTGCTGACTTAATTAAAACCNTACCAAAATATTGTGCTTGCATTTTCAACTCTATTAGGAGAGGTACAGATTAATAATTGTTAATTATCCCATTCCAATACTCAATACTAGTTCCAATACACTAAGATAAGCCAGGTATTAGCTCTGCAGCTTTTGTAGTGATCTTCCAAGAGCCACCTTAATTTGAAGTGTAACAACTTCCATATTATTTCCCTCTGTACATAAAGCTTTTGACTTCCGAGAACTATTGTTTACATGAAGTGTGTTTTAACTAAAATTTGAACAGCAGCTTATTGTCTTAGACATTCTCATAAAAGAATGAACTTGATTGTGCTAAGGCACTGTTATACCAATCTGAGTCCAGTGAGAGAAAAATCAGCATCAAGCCCTCCCTTTCTAACTACTGCAAGGAATTCTACTTGAAGGACGAACCTGGCCTTTATCAGGGGACCACCTACAGCCTGAACAGCCTCTTGTACAGCCCTGAAAATGCAATGCATAGCCAAAAAAAAACCCCAATCCCCCAAAAAAAGATAAAATCCCCAGATGCTCGCTGTTGCCAGGACAACAATTCCTTGCTCCCAATAAGAACATATTTTAATCTGATTTTTTCTTGCATCCCATTCTGTGTCATTAAGAGCCCTTCCAAAGTATGTGTGAATGTTACATGCAAGAGATTTTGCAGATCAAGGGAAGCTTCATTGTTCAAGAATGCCATAGGGAGATAAGAAGCTTTCTACCAGGTAGTCACATATTCCCCTGCCCTTGTGGTGAGACTCCTACATTTACATAAAGCTTCACTGACATCAGTGAGGGGGGTTTTAAGGTACTGGGGGAAGCAGTAGTGATATGTCAGGCAGCACCATCCGTTTTAAACAGCTTTGTGATCCCATAAGCACATCAGTCTGCAGTACATTAATCCTTCACATCCTTATTAGTGAAGGGAGAGCTGCTATCCCCAGGTCATTGATGGGGAGCTGGAGGAGAGAGGCCATGCCACTGTGGTTTGGGACCTCCAGCTCTTGGGTTAGAGCTCTGAGAACCAAGCCTCTCTCCTAAACAAACAAGTCACAAGGATTCATTTAATGACCACTTTTCTGGTGTATTCTGCTTCATATGAACTGCGAGAATCTGAAACTTAGTAGAAAACCATTAGTAGCTGAAATCTGCAGAACAGTTTGCTGCTGAAGCTGGCGGTGTGCAAGATGCCATGTGGCAGTTTCCTCTTCCTTCACCACACTGCTGAATATTACCCATTCAGAAATCTGGACTCACTATGAACACAACACCCAAAATATTTTCAAATTGTGTCACCTCTTTTTCAAATTACAATAAGTGTAATACAAGCTTTTAAGTATTCCCTACTCCCCCCCCCCCCCTTTTTTTTTTTTTTTTTTTTTTACAATCCTACTTGTGTTCTTTTCTCTCCCCCTATTTGTTTTTTTTTTTTTT
>VYZU01067118.1:171333-211608 GCA_013401355.1 Ceyx cyanopectus
GGAAGAGCATAGGATAAAATTGGAAAGGTAAAATTCAGCCACCACAGAGAATAGGAAAAGGGATGGTCCCATTAACAGGAATAAAAAGGCAGCAGCTCTGAGCAGAAAGTACCAGGCATAGACAATCCTGAGAAGGAGTCAAAATCTTGACTATCCTGCCAGGCCAAAGCAAATTCTTAGTGATTACTGTGGCCTTACGTTGTGTATTTAGAAACCAGTGTTATTGCCAGGTTCGTGGAATTACATGGTAGCACTAATAATTTACATGATTTTTGTGACCTTTTCACTACACAGAGTAAAGCCTCCTTTCTTGCTGAGAGATCTGTTGGAGTGCAGAAGTATCTCCTAAAGAAAACAATGCACCTTCCATCTCCATTTAAAATGAAGCTAGAAATTACGGAATGTGCACTAATCCAGTGCACTGGAGGAGTCTGGTAACAGTTTTGCAGTCTGACTTCTACACTCAAAGCCCTTCTGTATCATTCCTCAAAGCCAATAGCTACTCTACAGATGAAGGAGGGAAAGCCAGTGCATGACACTGCAGACATCCTGCAGAATGTGTCCTGTGGAAGCTGCAGAAGAGCTCTTCACTATCAGCTGGGAGTGAGTTTTCATAAAGTCCTTGTATTTGCAGAGGACTCCTAGGGAACAGACATTCCTTAAAACAGTGTACTTGTAGAATACCACAACGGGTACCTTTTGTATCAAGACCTTCTCAAATACTATTAAATCTCTGATGGCATTGTCAATGGGACTGCTCTGATAATCAGAGGCAGGTTCCTAATAGCAAAGGACATGTTCCCTGTATAGAACTTTCCAGACTTTGACCACTCTTACCCAAGCTTAACTGATATTCAGAGAGAGGCAAACCTAATAAATTCCAGGTGGTATTTTCCATATCCTCTTGCAGCTGTCAAGGCTTACAAAACAAAACCAGAACACCCACCACAGTTCACTGAGGACAGTGGCAGTTGCTTTATAAATATTTGAAGACTAAATTCAAGTGAACACACTTTGAAGCAAACTTCTCATGCCCACCTCTTCAGAAAAATGCAGTCCTATTTGACAGACAGAATTGGCTTGATCACGTGAAACAACACCTGCTTTCAGAGGCATCTGCCCAAGACGGTGCTTACAAAAACCATCATGCCATGCTGGCTTGTGAGCTTTACATGTTTCCCTGTGAATTACAAACCCACATACACTCAGAGGAGCAACACATGGATTGCAAACCACACCATTACAAGAGGATGTAATAGCCATGCAGGTTAATAGCCTGAAAACATAGAATGAGGCTTTTTTGTAATTCCCTATAGTTTGTTCATTTGATTAATTGAGCCCATTCAATTTCCATTTAAGATTATTAAGAAGTCTGTAGCTCTAGCTATTTTTGTCTGTGAGACTCAGCTTGGAGATTTCAGAAGCTTAACATTCTAGCTGCATGTCACTGCCACCATTGTCTCTTGTCACAATTCTAATTCTATGTTCTGATAATAAAATTTCATTAGTGTCTGCACATCCTTTGCCTTACCTTTGAAGTACTGTCTTGTGCTGAAACGATTAGCAGTACTTTACGTCATATCACTTGACTGTTTGACAGCCATTGTGAGTGAGCTAAACGGGGAGAAATTAAAATTTCTGACAATTTCTATTACATCTAAATTGCTGAGAAATTAAGGGATATTTACTTTCACAAATATTAAAGGTTGTTTAAAATGTAAACTGACTTCATTTTATTAGTAGATTCCACACTGTGCTAATTCAAAATGACTACATGGCCTTATGTGAATAAATTACCAACTCATTTTCCAAAAGCGAAGGACATTTCCTTCAGGCTGCTTTTTGACTGTTTGTGTCAGTAGAAAAAGAAAACAAAAAAACTTATGAATATTTCAGGACAGAAGATATGCCTTGGTGCCTGTATTCCTTACATCCCAACAAAGTAATTAGGTTATTCCTATATTATATGATTTTTTAACAACAGAAAGCATGCCAGGAAACACTGAATTTATAATGGGATGTTAATTTATCTTGTAAGAGATACCCCATGATCAATATCTTGACCCCTGCTAATCCAATGACAGCATGCACACTTATTCACACAATGACTGATCTTCACTTTAAGGTTTTCCTACTCCTCCTATTCACTCTGAATAAGAACCTCCTCACTTTGAAAAAGTATAAACATAGGTATATATGATGACTTCTGCAAGGTAGAAGCTTTGTTCTTTCTAAACAAACTGGTTGCTTTTCCCTCTGAGTTCACAAGCCAGCCTTCCAGACCTTGCTAGTTGGCTGGCCTCACAATTTAGACCACCTATGCTGTGATTTCAGGTCACAAGTTTGTTTGGTATCACAGTTTCTTCCATGATTAAACAAAGGAGATTGTAAGAAGCTTTAGCACATCTGCATGAGCTTATGGGATGCATCCAGTCAGATACCTCTTTCAGACACACACAATGCTGAAGTCTCATTTGTTGTTTAACCACCCAGAGATGTAAACCAGTTCTTCTGATTTAAAAACTGAGTTAGTACAGCTACCTCTAGGTATTTAGTTTTCAGGTTGGGAATGAGTGTTGTTAACAACAGTCATGGCTTTCATCTCACCTGCAGTATTACAGGGAGGACAGAATGTTTTGGATTGCAGCCAGGAAAATATGGTCATGGCTACTCAACTCTAAAACCTTTCCTCTGATTCCCCCAAACCTTCTTCCATGCTAGTTTTCTTCCCAGACTGACAAATCTCCATTCCATCATTTACTAGTTAGGGTTTTTGTGTTTTATTCTTTCCAATATTTTTCTTAATGTCTAATCACAGCTTTCTTCACAAACTTTCTTTAAAGGTCTTTTCATAAGGCCCAAAGACAAACACTGCTCCTAAAAGTCCCAGTGCTTGGCCTTGTAGGTACCTCTTTTATAGACTCCTTTGTAGACGGCATTCACATGATCATTCTAGGATGAAACCCTGAATAGCTGTTCATGGTCTCCTGGCATGTTGAATGCAGCTTATTCCATGAAGTCTGGCACCCATAAAATGGGTATAATAGTTACCTACCACATAGGATGCTGCAAGGCTTAATTTATTACTGCTGTAAAGCATTTTAGACCCTTAGAAGAAGGGTGTTACAAAAACATAAAGCACTATTGCCATAAAACATTTGTCTGTCTGAAAGCTCTCTTATAACACTGGTCTGGTTGAAAAACAAAGAGGGATGTAGGGAGTCAGAGTGTCTTACCAGGCATTTTCCATTAAGAAAAAGAGTACTGCTTTAATTTTTGGTGTCAGCACACATATTCTAAGACTCTTGATGATGGAGAAAGAGGAAGAGCCGTGAATATGTCTATTGCATAAAGCATACGTGAATAAAAGATAACTAGGACAAGGAAAAACACACAAGCTATTCCTTGTTAGCTAAGTGCATTTGCCAAGAGAAACAGATATGCAAATGCAAACTTTTAAAGCTTTAAGTCCTTCAGATTAAAGCAAATCATTATGAATAATACAAACTATGTAAGAAACACTGAGTGAGAATGTGAAAAAAAGAGAAAGATTGCAGTATTTTTAATGACTGGCTTGTGGCTTTTGGGAAAATGTTTTGTTGGGATTTTTGAGAAGCAAGAATCACAGCAGTAAATACAACCATATTTAGTGGCTACCACTAAAGCTCACTGTGCCTGAAATTCTTTTTTACATGCTTTGCTGAATCAGGACTCTAGCACATTAAATATACGTTGATCTTGACAGTGGTTCAAATCTTTTACTTAAAGTCAAAGACCATTTGGGTTTTTTTTGCCTTGATGCACCATCAAGCTCATGCACATTCTTTGTCAAAATATATCCATATAATAGGATTATAATAAATAGTTCTTTTAACAGTTCATTTAGGATCTCAAAATGATGAGGTTTGCAAAATGCAAAGAAAAATCAGAATTTTTTCAGCAAACAAACTGTAACAACCCTTGAATTAATACTACGACTGAAAGAAAATTAGATCTGAGATAAGTTTATGTGATCCAAAGGCTTTGGGGCAGCACATAGCAATATACTAGACAGACTCATAACCACAAGCACATTTAGGACTCAAATCACATATGAGTGGCATATTTCAACTGTTCTTCTACTCCCTAAATAGATATGTACTTACCAGATACTGACAAATAGCCACTCCATAAATGGATAAACAAAGATTTCTTTTTCATATTTGATTTGCTTTAGCATGTCATGTCCAGCTTCTGCTCACATGTTAATGAGTCAAAAATAGAGCTATTTCATGGGAAATGTTGATGCATGATATTTTTGATTTGTCCAGAAGACAACACAGCATTTGACAGCACATATTTCTTACAAGATTTTCGTTGAGCTCGCTAGAAATCCCCCATATAGGTGCTCATAACTTGGGCTCTACATTTTGATTCCAAGAATCAGAGGTTGTAAGTCTCAAAAGGACCTTTAAGACTCTGGGCTGCCCTCCAGCAAAACAAAGATGAAAATATTCCTCTAGCAAATTGGAAAGACTCAGAGAAGCATCTCAACTTTCAGGAATATACTTAGATTAAACTTCCAAACCTCTTCCAACAATATAAAAACAGAAATAAAACTGGCAGGTGCATCTTTTGCAATGTCCTGTAACATAAAAGTCATGGATCACTTAATTGAAGTGATTGGAAGTCAAGAAGAAAATCTAAATATATACAGCCATTCTGTGAAGTCTGCTACATTGTAGATGGACTCCCAAAAAGTTTGCTATGAAACTAGTAATAATATCTAAAATTAAATAGCACAAAATGAGCTTTACTTTAAATTCTGATTAAATTGAGGACTGGTATTGTATCTTGGAATACAACTACAGGAACAAATCACTGCAAGGATAGATAAAGTTAATTCACTATGCAGCTGAAACAACCAGCTTCACAGCACCTTGTTTGTGTCTGTGTCTCCCTCACTGGAAGTGTGCTTACTCTGCTGTAGAACACTTAGTAGTCCATACCTCACCATGCTTCACAATAATTTGTGAAAGCATACCTGGAGAAGGGATTATTGTTGTGAGCATGTCAACAGACATAGATGTTCAAGGGCACTTGATTTACACAGACGGTACTCACTGTTAGTAAAACTGGCTTGCTCTAGGTTGAACGTGGGACATTGGTACTGGTGAAATGGCAGCATCAGGGCTCCCAGGGAAGCCGCAGAATTTATAAGCTCATGGCACCACTCTCTGTCTGAATCAAGTGATATCAGATCATTTATGTATGTTTCTAAACTATTGCAAGAATGGCAATTCTACCTTCAGACCACAGCCCTTCCCTGTACAGAAAGTATTGTTAAGCAAATTTAGCCCACAGCTTGGTTGCTGTGCTGCCTACCCCTTCTCACCAGCTTCACAGTGTCATTTCTGCATTTGTTTCATGTGGACTACGGGAGGAGCCTAACAAATTTAAGTTCTCCACTCAAACTGACTTTAGCCTTGGAAATTTCAATCTTAACAGAACAGATTCACTGACTGCATAGTGGCAAATGGAAGATTGTCACTTGTTTTTAAAGTGCTTGCTTTTTACAGTGAAGAGCATGAAGTGTACCAGCAATGTTAACCTTCCGGAAACACAAAATATTTAAATTACACTGCTCAGAGCACAGTAATTGAGCCAAACAGACATAAGTTCATAGCCACTGAGCTTTCAATGTAGCAAATGCTGCCATCAATCCCTCTGAAATGCCCTAAGGATGGTTCATACGCCTAGACTGTTGTGTATATATTTTTTTTTCAAACTCTAGCATTAAATTTAATAAACTAATAACTTCCCCCTACAAATCTTACCTCAACTGTGTACTTTAGGAATATTCAAATTGTTGGGTAACTCAGATCTTTCTAACATGCTTAGCTAAAACTCTGGGCAAACAATAAAATACCTTTGTATAAATTCTCTGCCCCATAGAGCAGACTGACAGGAGCCCATGCATAGACAGGATCATACATTTGTCAAACTACCATGTTTATGAAGGGTCACCACATTATTAACAAGCATTTTAAGAAAAGATTAATCAATCACCCCAGAGTCCCCTATTTTTTTATGATTGTACCTAATATCAGAAGCAATACTTTGCACAAAGACTGTCACCAATGCTTCTTTCTCCAGAGACCCAGATTCTAGTTCATCAGTCGTTATTACATTATTTGCAAATAAAAGTGTAATAAAAAGTGGCTCACTTTCCTATAGAATCCTCAAGAAAAACATACTTTCATTCATATTGTAATTTTCAAAACATCTGAAGCTACTTTGCACTCACATACAAATATTACAGACACCAGAAGACTTCGTTGCCACACAGATGTCGTTACCAGATGTCTCTGCCTAGGTGCTGCTGGATTCCAGGATAAATGAATACAAATAATGCTAGAAAGGGAAGGACTGTCTTGCCTGTAAGGTAAAGTCAGGGCACATCCTTACACATACCACTGCAATGATTCTGGCATCAGAGGTACCTACAATGATGCTTTACAGTAAGACAATCAAGAAGGCAAGTAAAGGATGCAACTTCCAGCTTCTTAGTATCTTGCTGTGAAATGTAACATATATCTGAAATACATATGGTGATAACTCAAAAGGCATCAAGAAATGCAGCAGGTACATTGTCCTCTTGCCTCTTTGTACAATCTGCACTTAGTTTCTGAAATCACTGCACTTTGTGGCAGTCAAGACATTTTAAGTTCTTGCAGGGTGAAGTGTAACCTCTATGGAGAACCTGCACATGGTACATGAACCACTACCGTGCCTCCCTCATCTTCAAAGCAAGCTACTTTCACCCCTTCTGAGAATATCAAAAACTGCTGTGCTCTCCCTGCTGGGTTACACAGGCACAAAGCAAACGAGGCAGAGACACAAGCAAACACATTTACTCATCTAAGAAAACATGCTCTTAAAAATTAAGGTCTAAGATGAAGTATATTAAATTAACAAATAATATAAATATCTTTGTTATCTGTTCAGTATCTGTAGTTAAGCAATTTTTGGTTTATTGACTTTTAAAATCTTGCTTCACTATGAATCCAACTCTCCATATGCAGGAAATTAGCAGATGCTCAACACTGTCTATTAGCTATCCTATCAGCCTGTCAAAAAGACATATTAAGGCTTAATAACAGATTTTTAATAAAAGTTTTATAAGCCTAGATGTAAAACACATGCTATGTCACAAATAAGGAGGGTTTCACAATGTGCAGTGAAGGCAGTTCTGCTGTCCTTTTGCTGAATAGGTGCTGCAGAAGCAGCTCTGTTCATTTCAGATAACTCCAGAAATTTAGTTCTACTCACTTTTGTAACAAATTAAATTATCAATTATCCTGAGCCCTCACACTCTCCCAAATTAAATAGCATGTTTGCATTGCACTTATGCCTGTACATACCTTATCCTCTAAGCAGGCATAATAACTTATACACTCTCAGGTACAGATTTTAATGGATGTCTAAAGAAACCTCACAAGGCAAGAGTTTGGAATCTCATTCTAGACCCAAATTTTCTGTTCTGAGTTCCTCTCTAATCCCAAATGCAATGTAACATATCACTGCAGGCTGGAAAACTCTTCTACAGTAAGATAGCAATTGTTTTCACTGCAGGTTTGTTCTATAGGAAGAAAAGTTGATGGTCTGGATCCTGATTCTGTACCATTGATGTTGACTGAAACAGAACTGTTACTTAAAACAAACATGACCTTAAATATCTTGCAGAATATTTCTAAAAGATATAAATGGTATATAAAATATATAAATAAGAAATCCTTTAGACACAAAAATCTTTTTCTGACCCTAGTCTCAAATGAATTCTGCTATGTACATAAGCCTTAGTTGTGATCACTGTGCTCGTCTCGCACTCATAAAAGCAGCATTTCCATTTAATAAAAAATATCTTAATACATTGTTTAATGTCTTACCCTTTAGCAAATATTGGTCAATTAAAAAGTCTTACATTTATTTTCTTCCTTATTCTAGGCAGACTTCTTTATGGTGTTCTCATTTCTAAAGAGGAAGAAAAAAGCACTATAGCCACCCTCCTCAGATTAGAATAAAACCATCTCAGGAACCCTAATTATACCTTTGCCTTTGTAACTTTTTCTCATTCAGATTCACAGAGAGCTCTGGAAATCAAATTCTAGTAAAAGCAAAAGATCAGGGTTATTATTATCAAGCACTTAACGCCATGTGTAAATTTACTTAGCACTTTACAAACAGAGATAAGATCCATTGCCTACCCCAAAGAGCTTAGAATCAACATAAGATATGACAAACATAAGGACCGCAAAGCATTGGGTGTAAAAGGAATAATGGCAAGGTAAAAGACGGTGATAAGAGTTAGGTTAATCTACAGTGCCTCATTTCTATCACATAACCAGAGAGCAGGAAAGGACGGAGCCGCTTCCTCCCTGTCCAACAGCAGGTGGGGCTACTGCAGTACCAACCTCTGCAGGGTACGGCTGGCACCGCACCGCTGGCTCAGCCTTTCCAGGGCCGGCAGCAACGGCAACCTCGGCACCCCAAACTCCCCTGCAGAAAACGGATATCTCAAATTCAGAACTAGAGTACAGCTGTCCTGATTTTCAGATGACTTATTTCATCGGACCTGGTGGCCTCTGCAAGGTTTACCAAAACACCAGAGTGCTTTTTGTGCATGACTAGAAGATACATTCAGAGAGATACAGACATGTCCCAAATCTGGATCAGATCTTTAGTGGCAAAGCTTCACTGGCTCGTGACACAGTCAGCCTACACCAGATGAGGAGCACACCTGAATCACTCCTAAAAAAACTTCAGTGCATCTCATTTAGAACATGTATTGCAGATCAAAGCCAGGTATTTATAATACAAGGGTCAACTCCATGCAGAAATCACTCCCATTACCCTATCAAAAGTCAGCAGTACATAGGAATCATATTCAAAGTAGAATGCAAGAAAAAGTCCTGAGGATAAATCTTGTTAGCAAAAAGATTTTTTTTCAAGTACAAAAGTCCAGTTCTGCTGGACTGAATGTGAAGCTGAGCCTTTTTTCAGGAGAAGGAATGGGCTCAGAAAGGTGTCACTGAGCATCCAAAAAGCACCTCCAAGGATGATAGATCCAAGTTCTAGACTCCACCAAACAGGCACATTTCAGTGAGAAGTCCTGGCTGTCACTGCAGAGCCCAGATGCTCTGTTCAGCTCTGTGGACCTTCATTACTCTGACAGCTTACATAAGCCATGCCACTGGGTGAAACACAAGAGCTCCAGGGATCAGCCTGTGGCAAGTAATATCCGTATATTGTTGTTTAGGGTTTGAGGCCCAGTTTTCATGCTCTATTTCTACCACTTCTGAGTCAGTGGTAGGTTGTTCTAAAGCATGACAGTCTCTGCCAATGCCTTTGCTTCTTCTAGAATCACGCACCATGGCAGGGTTGTAACAGTCCTGGACATCATTATTCTGGCATGGCTTTATACTCCCAGCACTGGAGTGGAAGGACAGTTTTTGTCCCCATCCCTCCTCCTCTGACATGCCAGCCATAAAGCTGGAGACAGTCTTCTCTTCGTTTGCCTCATTTTCTGTCTTCAGTCTCTTTGCATTGATAACGTATGTGCCAACACTGTCCCGTTAGTTAATACAGGTGCATCCTATCCACAGCAGTGGGTTACTTAAGACAAACTGCAAAAGTGCAATAAATATTGTGTCAGTTATTTAACTCGGCCATTACTAAGTAACAATTCACTCATTATGAAATTGTTAACTGCTATCTCAGGGTATCCCTGCAAGCAGCAGATGCTGCTGTGCCAACACACCTTGAGATATATACACAAGGTCTCTGGAGACTTTATAACTTGTTTGCTAGCCAAAGCTGCTGCATCCTCACTGCTACTATTACCACTACCATGTAAATTAAGCAGGCCAACATGCTGCAGTCACACCTTCATTTTGCCACATAGACCTATGGAGAAAAAGACAGCCCTAAATCAAAAAGGAGTCACTGATCAGAGTGAGAGATGCATAAAAGCCAGGCAAATTGTAATTTTTCTAGAAAATGGAATCATTCCACTCTTCAAAGAGCAGCATACAGAACCAAAAGATGTCAAACCAAGCATGGGGCTGGCCATGTTTCACACACCAATGAGGCAGACAAAGCTACTTCCTAACAAGTGCACAGCACCTCTCAGCCCCAAGTTCCTTGCCAGTCAGCCACAACAGAAAAGCAAGGGGGTGTAGGGAACAGGAACAGGGCAGGGTGCCAAGTTGAACATTGTCCTGACTCTCTTTTCCACTGTGATGCTACCTTTCCTCACCTTTCCATCACCTGTGTGATGCTCCTATGCGTAGGGCCATGCACAACTCCCTGATTATTACTGTGTCTGAGCTCAGAGACGCTGCAGGATTTGCCACTCACACAGGAAGAAATGACCAGATGGAGGCATGATGGACAGTCAGATGAAAAAAACAAACAGCTGGAGTCACCTTCAGAGGGAAAATAGACCCAAGAAAGTATTGCTCTTTAACCAGTAATTTTTGTACTCCCAGTAAAATACCTAGCTACAGTAAAAGCACTCTACAGCAAGAGGAGGAAGACATCGCTCTCTGAATTATGCTAAGTGCCAGAAGACAGCTTCAGATTTGCATACAGATTCCTTTGGCCTGTCCCTGCTCACAGGTTTAGCAAAAGTGCCCCCTCCAACACATGGCCTGTTTTCTCAGTGACTTGAAGTGCACTAGGACTATAAGGAGCCTTTGAAATCAGAGTATGATTCTTCCCTAAAGCCATTTTTACACGAGGCCAATTACACTTTCTTCAGTAGGCTTAGTCCCAACTTTCACTTTTTTTGAGAGCAGAATAGGCTTTAAAATCTTTCAAGATGCAGTGATGCTGAATTAGTGTCAACATTTTTCAAGAAGCATCATTCCAAATAGATGCCTATCCCTCACAGAAGGGCACTCTCTGAAATACAGTAATTAACAGGCAGCACTACAACAAAAGCTGTAAACATTAATAATGTGAAATCTTTAGCAGACTTCTTCCATCGGCTTGTAGAGGGTTTGTTTTTCATGGAAGACAAAACAGTGACTGTGTGTAAATTACTCTCATGACAAGTGCTAAGATGCAATAATGTACCACTCTAGAACATGCATAGAAATGACTGCTTTGCCATGTATTTTGTATTAAAAGCAGTAACCTAATCATCTGAGTAAAGCTGAGTGAGCTGTTCCACACACTCCACACAGCCTAGGAGCTCTTACATGTTACAATTCAGAACTGGCAATTCACATTTCCCACAGAAAGCTAAAATCAAATTGCACAGAGAAAATTCCTCACCCACATCGGATGGACTACCCAAATATACCACTTAGAATAGTGTCCCATGCTCAGTCCTTGCAATGGTCACGGCTGCAATATCCCAACAAGAGAACTGTTGGTCCACTCTCCATCTAGCTTGGATATTGCTCTGCTGGACTATAAGGAGCCTCATCCATGGACAAAATTACATAGAATTCCTGCTTCAGGACACTCCTAACTCTCTTGCATGCTGCTTCAATGAAGAAATACAAGATGAGGCCTTTGCATAGGGGATTTCTTTCCTCACATCATTTGTGCTTTGTAGCAGCAAAGAAAGGCATCACAGTCAAAACCTGTTTTTTTTGTGAAGAAGTCTGGGTTTGCTGACACAACAGCTCTCTCACCCCAAGACATTTTGTCATGTTCCTCTACTCTGTCCTCTGGAATTGCCAGCACAGGGCAGAGATTGCTGCCACTTATCTGCTGTGGAAATCCCTGCTGGGAAGGGTGAGTTGTGGTTTGAGATCTGGCCCAGACAACATCTGACATTTCCTTGCTGCGGTTGCCCTCAGAAGGGGAAGTTGACTTTGGCTGGAGCACTGTGTGTTCTGGCTAACCCAGCTGGCAGACAAAGTCCCCAGGCATTCCTGGCAGTGCAAACCAGAGCAGCCTGAGGCTGCATTCTTATATTCAGGAAAGCCTGGGGCAGAGGCACCAAGTCCAGCACAGAGCCCAGCCTTCATCGCCCCCATAAAAGCCTCAGCCAGCTTACAGCGAGGTCGGTGCCAAGGCTCCTGTAAGAAAGGGAATCCAGCTTGTTCAGAACAACATCTTCTGTGTCACTGCCAAACCCCACAGGATCTCAGGTCCAGTGTTAGTCATGATGCTGGTGGCAATAACACATTGATGGGGTCTGTTGTCGAGGCTCTGCCATTTACTGCTTTGTTCATTCAATCAAGAAAGTCAAGTTGGCTTAATCTTATTGTGTTAATAGTTCTAAATATGGACATAAAGAACTTGAGCATACATAAACACAATGAATATGAGCTTGCTTTCATTCCTGCAAAGTCCACGGTAAATTGCCAGTGCAACCCTTTCAGTTTACTAACATCTTTAGATTTGGCCTTACAAAGATTATGTTGCCCACTCAGTAATTCAACCTCCTTCTAATACTTTTAGAACAGAGGAAAGGCCAAGACCCCTAGAGAAGATGCCAAAGATCCAGTAGCTGGCCCTGAAAGCAGATGAACTGCAACAGCCAGTAAAGCAAACAAACCATGCCAACAGTGGTGCTCTCAAGCAAAGGAAATACAGATTCTGTGCTGGCACCCACATAACCCAAATACTTACACACACAATGCAGATCTCTGCAAGGCAACCGTGAGTATCTGCTTGAAAAGGGTCTTTGCTACTTGGAACTTTTTCAGGCTCTTGATGCTGTGGCTTTTCTTACACTTCCCTCACTCTTCCAGTAATTTTGGAAAGCTAAATTCACTGGAGCTCAGGCTCCCATACTTACTGGACCCCAGAAATCTGCAACAGCTAAGAGCTGGAAAACTTTGTTTTCTTTCTAAAAAAGAAAGGACTTTCTCTCTGAACCAGAGTAAGCACACATGAGGAAACAAGCATTTGCAAGGATGAAATCTCAGTGCTGAGCATTATTTAAATTTGTAGGGCTATTTAATGTTCACCACACACTTGATCCTAACAGTGCAAGTGATTTTCTATCAGAGCATTTTTTCCACTTCAACAAGGAAAACTGCCCCTCCAAATATAAGCACTGCTTGTTATTTTGAGGCAGTGAGGCAAAACATACAGCACATAGACCACATTTGGCTTGCTTAGCAGATGTCTACAGATCACTTGATGTTAATTTCAACATAAAAGCTATTATATTTCTGGCCTTGCCCTATTAGTTGTTAAATAATTATTTATGCTTGGCAGATAAGTTCTAGGAACCTTGAATAAAGCCCATCAACTCTACTAAACTAACCATATTTGACACAACAGTTTTCACTCATAGAAGGCCCTAGCTGTAATGCTTTTTGCCTATTTGATTCTATGTCACAACCTAAAATCTATGAATCTATGAAAAGGTAATCCTATTTTTATATTTGAACATAAACTGCATATATATGCATTCCAATGTTACTTCACAGCAAAGAATTAGCTTGTCTGGCTTACTGAAATTTACAACTGGGTACTACAGCTAGATTCAGTTCAGAACACAGTTTATCTAAATGATCTCCTATTCATTTCATAATTCTGGCAGTAGTTAATATGGTTTTCCAAAGATGTTTTGGTTTTACCTACCTAGTTTGTTATACCTTTGAAGAGTTAGGAACTGTTGTGCTGAGGCTAATGAAAGAAACCAATCAACTGGTGTGTGATGGCTAATAAAAATGATTGGAAATGTAACTTCCTTAATTAATATATTTAAGTAGCTAACCCTACATGAGTACTATTTATACACACAAAACTGCAGTTGTTGTGCGTTCTGATTGAATGGTTTGTAAACTCCAAACAGCCAATCTACAGCAAAAATTGGAAAAACTTGAGTGGAAGGCTCTGTATGAAAGTCTTTCAACCAAGTGTTTGGACACTCGTACATTGTCTGAAGAAATTTAATTGATAGTTTGTCCTTTGTGAGCATATTTTAGTGTAATTACACTTTTGTATACTTAACAGACAAGTTAGAATTTAAAGATTTGGAAATGTAAGGAATTTGAATGTTTTGCTGAGAACTCATTCAATATGCCTAATTCTATTCCACCTGCCTGGTTAGAAGATCACAGCTTCTCTATTATCTCAGTAATGTACATTATATCTGTATTTAAAGATGTGTACAGCTTATGATTTGTTTGTGTAATGAACTTAAATAAAAATCAGTGATTCAAAAAAGAGCAAAAAGAATTCATACAGCATATGGTACCTCCTGTCCTAAAAGCTGTGCATCATTCTTTTGCACTGTTGACAATTTAACCAAACTCACTACAGTTACTAAAATGCTTTCAGCTGGTTTCAGTGGACACTGGACCACAATTCTTTTGCAGTTGGTATGCCTCTATCCTAAAACACCTTCATTTCAGCAGATCGTTGTGCTAGATATTATTGATAAAAAATATTTAAGTTTTGATGCAGTTTCCCCTTTTAATTTCCAAGACAGCCCTGTTCTGCTTCTCCCAGAAATCCAAACTGCCCACTGAGGGCTGTGTTCATGATTCTTCCCATTGATTCCCGAACCCCAGAGGTGTGACTGTGCAGCACCTCTGCTGTAGTGTTCTGTAGAACTGCAGGCTGTGTTGCCAGGGTCAGTATTTACCATAATAAGGAGCTTAATCCAAGCAAAGAAACCACTGTGAGATCCAAGAGAGGATCCAAGACAGGAGGATCCTGGCAGCAGCCATGGGAATGTGTATTATATACAAGCCACGGTTGCTTGCAGCCATACCAGCCTTTCAGGAATCTTTACAGGAGTACCAGCAGACTCCATGAGTGTTTCAGGAAGAGAACCAACATCAAAGCTTCTTGTACCATTTCTTCTTTGAAATGGAACCAGAAGTTCACCATTTAATGATACTCTAGGAACGAGCTAGGAAAGAAAGCAGAGTTTCCTCATTCCTCTGCATACCTACATACCAGGCTGCTCTGCAGCCTCAGACTTAATGCATCTCCCAGCCCTATGACGAGCCCCATCTATGCTTAATCTGTACACAAGAAGATTTTAACTCTGGGTTAAAAACGGTCAACAGATGAGAGCTGCAGATGTTTCACTTCTGCACCCAGGAAGCAGAGGTTGTGGCCAAAAGCAGGGTTTATTCTAGGGTTGGTTTTACAATTATTATTAATGACAAGCCAATTTCTCTCCATTGATGCCTGCTGCATGTGATAACACAACATTTCCTTGAACATCGTGTCATAAACTAGCAAAGGTGAGCAACTGGTGAGGCGGAAAAAGTGAGAAGAGATGGTAAATGAAATCGTGAACAACAAATATTATTTATTAAACATACATGATTTTTTGACATATGAATTTGATGTTGTTATTTCTTTTGTATTTTGATAAAATATATCCACTGGATGAGTACAAACTGTGTATCTGGCTAACACAACAGTTTTTCACATGCTGGCAGGTTTCCTTAGTTTTGTGAGCTAGAAGCAAATGAAAATAAGGAGACTAGGTAGCTCAGGGAGGAAGGCAACACCCTTGCTAGAGCAGGAAACCAGAATCATTAAACCCAATGTTAGCCCCACAAGTGACATTAACCCAGGCTCATTTCTCACATACACCTTTTTCCATGTGTTGAAACAATAGTGAAGCTCTGAGGAAAGTTGTGCAATGTCAACAGTTTCTGTGATGAACTTTTAAGATCTTGAAAAAGCACATGCTATGAGTTTCATTAACTGACACTGTTTCTCAGACACTGCAAAGTTTCCTAAGACACTTTTGCAGCATTTTAATCCAGTGCTAATAATACCTCACCCTGTGAATAAAAATAATCTCAAAACCATAGAGACATACACTTTATCAACAAGACCACAGGTAATAAAAAAGTATAAAATTGCCAGTAACGATCCTCACTGTCCCTTGAATGTATTTATAAAGAGGCCATTTCAGAAAAGATTAAACCATCACTCTGGGATTTGTAGGCAGACCTGTAAGAGTAGCAAACACCCCTGTACAGATACCAGGGGATACAGATTGGCAGTATTTTAATCTCCAATTAATTAACACTTTCCACATCTACTACCTCGAGCACAAATAAAGTTGCTCAGTGACATCAATAATTTTGTTTTCACTCCCCATCATGGCTTTGTTTGAGAAAGACTGTGTTTTTACAATCAAGACAATTCAGTGCTGGCCTAATGAATAGCTCAATTTGCTTTGGGGACATTTTCCTTACAAACGGGGACCTGGCTACATATATGCCTTTGGCTGGCTACACAATCTCTCTCAGCAACTCTGCACCTTCTTTCATCAGGGCTTTTCCTCATCTAATGGCTGGGGCAGTTCAGTCTTTAGTAATCAGTAACTTCAGCACTGATTGCAGGGCTGACACCCACATTCCCACTATTTAACCACAAAGCAAAAAAAAAATAAATCAGCAACAATTTCATTCTTCACCAGAAAAAAACAAACCCTTACTTAACTAATTTTTGCCTGCTTTTTTAAAAATCTTTCACAAAGGACTCTAGTTACAGGTTAGAGGCATACCTTATTTTCATACCTCCAGGGTTCTAAGGTTACACAAGGACTAATGTATATGCAGACCAGCATTCATACAAATTTTTGTTGTTGTTTCTCTTGCTTATGAGCAAACAAGGGATAACTGTTTCCACTCTCCTCTCTGCTATTTCTTCATTTCAGTAACAATGCACTGGCCCTGCTAAGTATTCAGCTACAGCATGTGCGCTTTGAAAAACGAAACTGCTCTCCCGTATCCTCTGTAAATGATTTGGAGAGGTTTACACCTCAGTCCAAACATCTGTGGCTACAATTCCACCCTCACAGACTCAACGCTCCTTGTTTACAAATGCAAGAATGTGGGTTTAAGCACAACGCGGCCCTGCAGTGTATCCAAGTCTCTAGACTTTTATGCCCTACATACACTGTGGAATTTCCACTGTGCATACAAAATTATTCATGACAGAAACATTGAAGGACCACTCACTCCCTCCCCCTGTATGAATACCAATGAGAAAAATAGCAAGAGGTTTTCTTTCCCTTCCCGATCATAGTGAGGAAAGGAAATTTAAAAACAGCACGCATGGGGGAGGGGAAGGGAGAGTTTGCTGCAAAATGTTGAAGACCAGGGGTGTGAGTACATACTTGTATTAACATCTTCCATCCCTGGAGCTGCAGTAATTTGCATGACATTATCTACCTGGGATGTTGCTATGGTTATCACCATACATAAGTAATTACCAGGGCAAATTGCACATACAGCGCACAGATTCATGCTGTCAGAAGCAAAGGATCTTTTTATACACTTGAAAATGTAAATGTTTGAAAAAACTCTAATCACAAAGATTCCTGATAAGAGGAAAACTTCCAAGACTGCACCTGAGCGATCTAAAATTGTTAACTGCACTTGATAATGGTACCTTAAGGGACAACTCTGACCGTGCCCAAGTGAGCCAGATACTGTACAGGCTCCATAGGAAAACAGCAGAAACAGTAATCATCAGTAGTAACGGGAAACTAATCAGCTGAAACGGTAGAAAATCCCTGCACAAAGAGTTTACAGTGAAATTAGATGAGAAAGGTACAGAGCAAGAGAAGTGGAGTATCACACAGAGCAAACCAGGTTGTCAATCTCGTGGTACCAGCATCATTATTATCTCATTAAAACTGAGGAGAAAAAATGTTATATTTTCCATTTGTAGCTGCTCTGAGAAACAAGTTCTGTTGTTTACTTAGAAATCATCTGCTTCTCATAGGCATTTTATCTTTACTTCCTAATAATATTAACAGATATCATCAGAGATCACCATTCTCCCTAACTGAGCTATGGAATGATTTTCTTTTTTAGTGCTGAAATAGTCTCTAGTCCTAGACTGAGCCTTTCAGGGTTCTCCTGCAATCTGGTCAGTCTGCCACAGTGACCCTAAGAATGATGGTACTTCCCTCCACTCACCACCAGTAAGATAAGCTTACCTGTGTTTCAGTATCCAGTCCCAGAAAACCATCGTTCCCTGATAAGGAAGTGCCACCACGAGAGCCTGGACTGCTGAGTTAAATCCACTCTCTTATTCCTCCAGGTTGCCTCAGGGGACTATTAATTGTAGCTACACGAGACTCTGAAATGTACTTAATTTGTTGATGAGAAAACCAGGGAGTGTATCAGTGTTTTGCCTATTCACATTGGGGTTTCTGTGTAAATGTAGCCAAGCTCCATGAGGTACCGCATAGGAGGAGGAAATAAATGAATTTTGTAAAGGACAGAAGAAGAGAATCAATGTCAGGATGAGTATGGCTTTGACTGGCAGTCAGGAAGGCTGCACAGTCTATAAAGATTTAGATGAGGCAGAAGATTTCAGTTAGTTTTGTGGGCTGATTTTTAAACCAAAGATACATTTGCACTCTAGGAACTCTTAGGTGCTACATCACTCTTACCATATCATTTCAAGTTAAACAGTGTTTTAGTCTTTAAGCCTTAATCTCATTCTAGTTTTCATATGGACTTCAAATGTAAGAGCACACGGAAGTCCTTCCTTTGAAAGCTACACTATCACTCCTTCAAGTATCTTGACTATTTTATCAGATAAGACTCAAAAATAGTAAAAACAAACCTAAAACTGGGTTACATGCTCTTAGAGATTACATGCTCTTAGAAGAGTTTTTTCTACTAAAAGCATAATAAAAACAGGTCTTAGCCAGTGGGCAGTGAGAAAACATGGCAACCTTTAGGGATCACTCACCTGGCCTCAGGAAAGGCATAATTAACAATGTCCAGAAATAATGACTAAAGATGCAAGATGTAAGTGTACCCTCGTTAGAATAAATGCAGACTGAAGATAAAGTAGGATATGAAACAATCTCAGGCTCTATCCATGTAACTGGACCAATATGTTGACAAGCATACTGAAGCTCTAAGTATATTTCATACAAAATATTTTGTCAACTATAAATGTATCAGTGAAAGAGAAAGTAAATATGTGAAGAATAAAATGCAACGTGGAAAAAGTGAGATAAATATTGTCATATTCAGAGGAAAAATGCTATAAACAGTAAGCAAAGCTCTTTGATTTGCACTGTTTTCCAGCCCATAAAACCCTAATATCTGCCAGCGTTTCATTAAAAGCTTATAAACTACCCAGCATGCCTGCTGCTGCATAAATGTATTGCTAAAACACATTGTCGATGTAGCAGACCTGGTATTTTGCAACATTTCAAAGAAACCTTATGTGGATAAAACTCAGACACATTACTGAAAGAAGTGTGGATTACAAAAATAGCACCTTAAACTCTAAACCTAATTAATATTAATCATTCAGTAGCAGTAGGCTTCTCTCAGCAGAGATGTTCATAGTAATACTACTGAAACAGAAAATATGAATATTTTCAGATAAAATTATCCACTATTTTAAGAAACAAGTGTTGAGAAGGATTTAAAATAAAACTTTGACCATTTTGTGAATTGAGTAGAAGGAGTAGAAGGCATGGCTTTTCACAGAGGACTGAGAGTTCAAGGTGTTTGATGAGGTCATGACAACCCAACTGCAAAATCTGTAAATGTTAATCTGAGTGATAGGAAAACATGTCAACACTAACACTGACCAGATCAGCAACTGTTTTGACTGAACATGCAGTCTATTCTTACCATTAAAATCTGGAGACTTCAGTCTTCTAAGGACAATCACAATATATTTCCTTTTCCACAAAAAGTCATATTGGATCAATCAAATTTTGTTATTGCTAATAGTCCCAAACCAAGTTTGGAGGGATCAAAACATTCATAATTTCTTATCTTCTGTAAGATCACCACATTTCAGGGTTCACTCACACTTAAACCCAAACGCAGGGCAAAATTAAGTGTTCTGATGGGCAGAACCCATATCCCTGAGGCAAACCCTCCCAATGCCTGGAGGCCGTCAAATGAATGCACTTAGCCCATTCCGTGTTGCTGTTATTGTAGCTCTTCTCACAGAAGACTCCAAATTATTCTGACAACAGAACATATAGATTCCTTTCCCACATCTCTCAGATAACTTCACATTCATCTGTTACTAAGATCTAACCCTGCTTATTTTGCAAAACTGATACTTGACGAGAACACTGCTGGGTTGAATGGGGGGTAAAACATACCTGTTACCCATGCAAACGGGCAACCTCTTAACCAGAAGCATTGTCCAGCACCATGTGGATCATGAAGGTAAAAATTAATCACCTCAGCACAGCCTCACCCCTGGAATAACATTAGAAACAATATTATAGATGTAAGAATCAAAGACAGGAACATTAGAAGACTAAGACACAGAAAAGAGCTCTATCTGAATTATTGCACAAATATGAGATTCCTGAATATGCTGAAGAAAGCTTTGTTTTACCAAAAAAACCCCAAACCAATCTAACTTAAAGCCAATACTAATAAAAGCACTGCATCTCACTAACTCTGTAAACTCAAACATAGCTGGTATGATCAGCTGAACCATTTTCAAGGTGCCACATGCATGTCACAGCTCTCACCACAACAGCACTGAAGCACTTGCTTGGCAGTGGATGTACAAACACCCCCAGAGGACAGTCTGCCTGGGCCTGAGGTGAAGGGCAGCTCGTGTGACTGGAGTGAAAAGGGTGCATTGGTGTTTAGCTCTACTAGACTTCAGGAACAAGTAATGTATTTGTCTAGATGTTTGAAATTTACTATTATCATCAATACTTCTGAGGCAAAACCATCACTAGCCCTGCAAGGCTCTCCTTTGCAGTTTGCAAGAATCAGAAAAAGCAGAAAATAACAAATATGGGAGTCTCCAACAACACCTTTTTGCTGTCATTACAACTGAGCTCCATGCAGAGCCCACTCCAGCTACACAGGCTTGGGTCCAAAGGGCATCTACCTGGGATAAGAGTGGAAAGGAGGCTGCATGGTCTGGTTCAGCACCTTGCATGTCAGTGTTAGTGGTACAGCCAAAGGCCATACCATAAATGTGGTTTACATACCCTGTGGACCAATTGGGCTGGCAAATCAGTTTGAAAATAGCAGTGACCTCAGGTCAGAAATCACAACAGACAAACCCCAGTGGTTATGCTTCTCTGCATGGTTTGGTCACGTAGTTAAAAACAGGATCCTCTAGCAAGAGGATCATCGGTGTACAACATGTTGCATACAGTAACAACCCTCCCCAGTAGTAAATTAAGGCTATAACATAAGGAAAAAGAATTATAGTATGTGCAAATTTTACTTACCCCATCTAGAGACTTTTATAATCTTAAGCAAGATAAATTTTAATTTAAGGAAAAAATGAAACTTTTCCCTCTGCTTGATGGTTTGGGCTTTTGTTCTGCAATTTTCCGGATCTTGACTTCCACTTCCCTTAAAGTGATAGTAACCCTGTGACAATAAGTAGCTTCTGTGAGTGCTGACCTTTTTTTTTTTGCTGGTGTTTTTGTTTGTGGGATTTTTGTTTGTTTCTATAAGACTCAAGACAGCCATAGGGTTTTGATGGCTTTGGTTTTGCTTGGTTTTGTTTTCTTTTAACTTGTAACCTTCTTGTTACTTTCTTTGAAAAGAAACAAAACCAACCCAAAAGACATACTCTTGTCGCTTCCTAATCAAATTCGGGTGACAGCAGAAACCATCACCCTGATACTCTGGATGAACAAATTACGTAGAGTAACAGAAACGACTCGCTATTTTGTGATTACGCGGGGTTTTTTTTAACAGTGCAAGCTTAATTCGGCACGATACATGACGACAAACGGCGGGAAGAAGGCTGTAAGTTCACCGTTCGGATGTACCGAACAGTCTGCCCCAACAAGCCGCTCGGTCCGCTCCGAGCCGCGGGGCAGCTACCGCCGCTCTGGAGACGTGGCACCGGGCCGGTCCCGCCCGCACTGCCGGCGGCAGCGGCCCAATCGCGCCCGCCCCTGTGACCGACCGGGGGAGGAGCGGGGCGGGGCGGCCGCGGCGAGCAGGGCCGGGTTCGGCCTCTCCCGGTTCTCCCGCGAGCAGCGCTGGGGTGCGAGCCGGCGCCTCGGAGGGACTCCCGGAGCGCGGGGCAGGGGCGGCGGGGGATGGCGGGCGGTGGGGCTGAGCGGTGCCTGGCGCTGTTGCTGCTGCTGGCGCTGCTACCGCCGGGCGGCCTGGGCAAGCCGACGGCTCGGCAGGAGCGGACGCGGCCCGGCACCGCGCAGCACGAGGACCGCCCGGGCTTCCAGTACGACCACGAGGCCTTCCTGGGCAAGGAGGAGGCGCGGAGCTTCGACCAGCTCAGCCCGGAGGAGAGCCGGGAGCGGCTGGGGTAAGGGGCGCGGGCAGCAGCGTTGGCAGCCTGCGGAAACGTGGCAGGGGGAGGGCGCGGCGGGGGCGGGGAGGCGGTGTGGGGCTGCCTTCCCTGGCGTGGCCGAGGGGGCCGTGGGGGCTGGGCCGAAGCTGGGGAGAGGCGTAGGGTACTGCTTGCCACTGGCCAGCTGCCCCTCCGGAGGGCCCAGGGGAGGCTGGCCCCTGGCCGCGTCGAGGGGCTCGTGTGGCCCCGTACTGCCAGCGCTGCTTCTGCAGTTAAACTTCACACCCCGCAGAGTTTGCAGGAGCAACCAACAACTCATCACTTTTGCATTTTTCTCTCCAGCCTTTTCTGGTCCTACAGCAGTAAGCCTCTTGGAGGGAACCGCTTTATGTGGTGATGTGCCCGGTGTTGGACAGACCTCACCTGCTGCTGAAGGGCTTTGCTGCTACAGCTCCTTACCTCTGGGTCACTTGCCTGCACCATGTTTTATGTGAATCAAGTTTAAACCATTCTTTCTTCACAGCTCCATTTCCAAACCCACTTGAAGCTATCTTCCCACAGCTTTTCCACTTCTGACATCTTTGTCCACTGTCTCACTGCTGCTCTTGCATCCATGCTGCTCTTTACGCCAAGAATAGGGTCCATGCAATAGCTGCTTTACTGTACTGCTTCTCCCTCCTTTACACCTACAGGAAGTCAGATAGAACTTAAATTTAACAAAGTTAAAAAAAAAGACCATTTCATGAAGTTACTAGCAAAAAAATAAAATAACTGCATGTTCTCACAAAGAATAACCTTGCCTTTATGTCCCTGCTATTGGGAATGGTACTGTGTATCTGCCTAGTTCCATCCTAGGCTTTTAGTGTAATATCACCTCAGCAACTAATCATATGTTCCAGTCTCCCTGTCCTTCCACACTGGATCACTTGACAGGGGAAGAACCACACATTGCCCCACCCATGGCACCAAAACTCACCTGGCTTTAGAGAAGCATGACAGAACACTGGTGCAACATCCAAAAACTGCATTATGGAGATGGACTGAGGAGGAGGAGAGTGAGGCTACAATCCTCTCAGCCTTCTCTCTGCTATTTGCAACAGGCCTGTGATTTTCAGAGAACACAAGATGTTTACAAATCCTCACAATACAAATGTTTCTTGTTTTTGTAAAGGCCAAGGCCAGAGTTTACCAACATACAGTAATTCTCACATCAGGTGCAGAGGGGAAGGTTTCCTCTTTCGGCTACTTCGTAGCAATGGTGCCCTTGCCCCAACCAGAGATCTTTGCAGACTGGCAGCTTAAATCTCTAGTATCAGGTTGTATATACTTGTTGCATGTGCCCCCTAGCTTCTTTATTATGCATTGGAAAACTAATCTCACCTGTTAAAGGGAGAAAGAAAGCTTTCAGGTATTACTTGTGTATGTAAGTACCTGTGTATGAGCTGGTATTTTGTGTCTTTTAACATGGTCCTTGAATTTTTGCTCTATTCAAGAATTAACTATTTTAAATGAAGTCACTAAGGCAAAGAAACCAGTCTGGAAAGACTGATCAATGTACATTAACCCCGCTACAAAACTTAGAATGATTCTGAGCCATTTTACAGGTAATCATCAGTATAAAAACACAAGCAGTGCTGTTTTTCATTGGGAAAGAAAGAAAGAAAAGAAACAGAAGTGGAGGGTCAAGAATGGAAGACTGTAAATGCCCAGATTACACAGTCATGTAACTTGCTACACCCTAGTGTCACTCTGCTGGAAAGCCACAGGAGAATCTGTAGCTGTCCACGAAATCCCAGATTTTTGCCCTGGTTGCCTCGGAGTTAGTGTCTCCTACTCTGAGTCCAGAGTGGCTGCTCACTGCTGACAGTGAAGAACAAGTCCCCCGAAGTAGACACAACTTAAAAAATCCAAGCATTATCTGTTGTACTTTGTTAAGTATGAGTTTCAGTTATTCATAGCAATATTGTATAAAGAACACAGACGTATCCCTTAAAAAAATCTGCAAAATGCACTAAATTCTTCTCCAGTAGGATGGCTTTAGAAGTTTTGGGCAGTCAATTTTTGTGGAAAATCAGGGCTGGATAAAGACTGCTAAAATTTACTGACGTGCAGTTTGGTTTTCTGTCAATTGCTAAGGATGCTGGTTCTCTTTTTACAGGAAGATTGTGGATAGAATAGATGACAACAAAGATGGCTATCTCACAACAGAGGAATTAAAAACCTGGATTAAACGGGTACAGAAACGCTATATCTATGAAAACGTGGCTAAAGTTTGGAAAGACTATGATGCAAACAAGGACAATAAAATTGCCTGGGAAGAATACAAACAAGCCACGTACGGTTATTACCTAGGTAAGATAATATTATGTGCTCAAAGGCTACTGGGATTATAAGGCATGATTTCATACTGTACAGTCAACAGGAGTTTGGTGTCACATTTAGGACTCCTGAAATTAACATTACATTTTATAGGTGCTCAGAGGTCAAAAGCACTTAGTTGTTTATTGCAGCCATTTCCACTGGGTGAATAGCACATGAAAGGTTTTGTAGAGGGATTATTAAAAGTGCTGACAAATCTGAATTAAAGTCTCCTTCAGTTAAAAATATTTTTTTAACATTAAAAATTATACTTAAAGTAAAAAAATATTAAATAATTAACTATTGGGTCATTCAGTCTTCAAACTCTTAGAAGTCTAGATCTTAAAAATTTAAGCATTTGGGTATAGCATTTTAAGTCTATATATAGTCTAAGGTGCAGGAAAGTTACTGATTAAACTACTTGCAGAATAACATGATTCAGACTAGCCAGCTACAAATGAAAATCCTTAACAAATCAGGCAAAAGAAACACATTAAAAAATACACCTGAATCTTCCCCTTGCCCCCACATCCATTGCCTTTGCCTTCTGTAAGTTAATGAAAAGAAAGGGTTAGATCACTTAAGCTAAAGGGCAATGCTGACAGAGCAACAAATCAGTATTAATTGACTGTTTATACTTAACTGGAAATGACAATATCTGCCTACCATACAGGCAGGTTCCTGTAGCAGTAATAATTCTAAAGTTTACCTTAGTTTAAAATGGAGCTTACTACAGTTGTGGAAAGAAAATTTGACACAATCCCTGCAGAAGTATCCCTGAGAGCCCTTCTCAACCCTTTTGTCTTTGTTCTTTGTAATCCTCAAGACTTGGAAAACAGCTACTACACTGGGGTCCTGTATAAGTGCACAAGTAGAATTGCCTTCTGTGATTCCTTGTCTAGTATTTTTCAACTGTTTGTCCCTCAGCACATGAATTGTGAAATTATTATGAGCTTTTTTCATGTTTGAAGTCAATTTAGTGATCCTATTTTAAAAATTACATCAAATGCCATTTGTTCTAGGGCACTGAACACCCTTAAAAAAGTAATTTTATAAAACTGAAAATAATTGTTAGGTTCCATGTAGTAGAGGCGTAGCGTTCAGATAATTTCAGTCTGCCACTTTCTTCAGTTTGCTTGTTTTTTGAAACTCAAAAGCTGTATAGATCATACTGATTTCTGAGAGGAATAAAACTTATGTGAATAAAATCTCTCCCAACTACTTCCTAAGCAGTACTTAAAAAAGTACATTAAACCTAATGTACAATACTGCAATATCCCTTATCCTGGGTTGCAAGAGAAGCCTTAGTCAGACATTTACCTTTAACTACTGAGTCACCTTTAAAAATCAAACCAAGTATTTGACCCCTGATTTTAAATCTTCACACGAAAGTGAAGGTCCATTTTAACACAGCAGCTATTCTGGCAATAAGCCTTTGTGTTTCTAGACTCAACAGGAACTTGGGGTGCCTCAGTGTGGTAATACATTTGAAAAGGAACTTATTTTTTAATTAAACTTGATTAATTTGCAGAAAATCCAGAAGAATTCCAAGATGCAACTGAACAGCACAGTTTTAAGAAAATGCTTCCCAGAGATGAAAGACGATTCAAAACGGCAGATCTAGATGGAGACTTGGCTGCTACTCGAGAGGAGTTCACTGCTTTCCTTCACCCAGAGGAGTTTGAGCATATGAAAAACATTGTTGTCTTGGTAAGCAGTGCAAAACCAGTGACATTGGTTTTACTTGTATGTTTTGGATTAGATTTGAAGTGCTTCTCTAACCTTTCAATGCAAGGTTACAAAAGAGATACACAGAGTAGTGACCAGAAAGGGATGCCCTCCATGAAATTCACTTGATTTAGAGCTCCTAGGATAAGAAAGGCTTGTTAAATGAGCTTAGACAGCTCCTAAATGAAATGGAGAAATAGTTTTGGGGCACAGATTTACACCAAAATAAAAGGAAGGATTTGATGCAAGCTTGAATCTTCATCTAACTTAAAATGTAAGCATGCTGTCCAGTTCATTCGTGGAGGGATTTTTTTTTCATCATGAAAGGATATTTGTGTATTCATTGTATAAACAGCAATTACACTGGAGTCAGAGAGAGTACCTTTGCTTGTGTACAAGGGCAGGTTAAGGCCTCAAAATGTTGAATGATCAAAGAGACAAATAGCCAGAATTCTCACTTCTCTCTTGATTACTTTGATGCAAAACTATTTTCCAGGAAACCTTAGAAGATATAGACAAAAATGAGGATGGTTTTGTGGATCAAGATGAGTACATTGGTAAGTGCTGAGAATTGTTGCTTACATCATCTCCAGTTTGTCTGTCTTCTCTTAAATTTGCAGCAGTATTAATAGCCTAAAGATTAACATTTTTGTGGTCCAATTCAACTATTTTAAACCAGTCTTCCAACCCACAGTTTTATTTCACTTTAGGCAGATGGCAACATCACCGTCAAAAGGCGTCTCACACTTTACAGCATCAGATTCTCCTATTACTCTCATATAATTTGACAGAGAATCTAGAATAATATTTTTCATGTATGTCATATTTCAGTATTCTCTATATATGTGATCACATTAACAGCTTTTTGAAGGCATTGTTAGAAATGCAGCAGCATTAGAGAGTGAGTCTCTTCCCAAGTTTGAATGGTACTTGACTATGGAAAATAGCTGGGAAGCACACATTGCAAAAAGGAAAATTCACCTTTTTTTCTTCTAGTTATTTTCCTAGTTTAATTAGCAAGTAAAATCCCATACTTCTCTAATGGTGTTGCCATTATGTTTCTTCTAGAACTCAGAGATGCACTAAAAAGGAGCTGTGTAAAAACAGCACTAAGATTTGAGACTCTCAGAGTTGGGAAATGCATGAAAATTAGCTGTGCATTATTGCAGTGGCAGAAAAAGAACAAAATGGGAANAGAAGTATCCCTGAGAGCCCTTCTCAACCCTTTTGTCTTTGTTCTTTGTAATCCTCAAGACTTGGAAAACAGCTACTACACTGGGGTCCTGTATAAGTGCACAAGTAGAATTGCCTTCTGTGATTCCTTGTCTAGTATTTTTCAACTGTTTGTCCCTCAGCACATGAATTGTGAAATTATTATGAGCTTTTTTCATGTTTGAAGTCAATTTAGTGATCCTATTTTAAAAATTACATCAAATGCCATTTGTTCTAGGGCACTGAACACCCTTAAAAAAGTAATTTTATAAAACTGAAAATAATTGTTAGGTTCCATGTAGTAGAGGCGTAGCGTTCAGATAATTTCAGTCTGCCACTTTCTTCAGTTTGCTTGTTTTTTGAAACTCAAAAGCTGTATAGATCATACTGATTTCTGAGAGGAATAAAACTTATGTGAATAAAATCTCTCCCAACTACTTCCTAAGCAGTACTTAAAAAAGTACATTAAACCTAATGTACAATACTGCAATATCCCTTATCCTGGGTTGCAAGAGAAGCCTTAGTCAGACATTTACCTTTAACTACTGAGTCACCTTTAAAAATCAAACCAAGTATTTGACCCCTGATTTTAAATCTTCACACGAAAGTGAAGGTCCATTTTAACACAGCAGCTATTCTGGCAATAAGCCTTTGTGTTTCTAGACTCAACAGGAACTTGGGGTGCCTCAGTGTGGTAATACATTTGAAAAGGAACTTATTTTTTAATTAAACTTGATTAATTTGCAGAAAATCCAGAAGAATTCCAAGATGCAACTGAACAGCACAGTTTTAAGAAAATGCTTCCCAGAGATGAAAGACGATTCAAAACGGCAGATCTAGATGGAGACTTGGCTGCTACTCGAGAGGAGTTCACTGCTTTCCTTCACCCAGAGGAGTTTGAGCATATGAAAAACATTGTTGTCTTGGTAAGCAGTGCAAAACCAGTGACATTGGTTTTACTTGTATGTTTTGGATTAGATTTGAAGTGCTTCTCTAACCTTTCAATGCAAGGTTACAAAAGAGATACACAGAGTAGTGACCAGAAAGGGATGCCCTCCATGAAATTCACTTGATTTAGAGCTCCTAGGATAAGAAAGGCTTGTTAAATGAGCTTAGACAGCTCCTAAATGAAATGGAGAAATAGTTTTGGGGCACAGATTTACACCAAAATAAAAGGAAGGATTTGATGCAAGCTTGAATCTTCATCTAACTTAAAATGTAAGCATGCTGTCCAGTTCATTCGTGGAGGGATTTTTTTTTCATCATGAAAGGATATTTGTGTATTCATTGTATAAACAGCAATTACACTGGAGTCAGAGAGAGTACCTTTGCTTGTGTACAAGGGCAGGTTAAGGCCTCAAAATGTTGAATGATCAAAGAGACAAATAGCCAGAATTCTCACTTCTCTCTTGATTACTTTGATGCAAAACTATTTTCCAGGAAACCTTAGAAGATATAGACAAAAATGAGGATGGTTTTGTGGATCAAGATGAGTACATTGGTAAGTGCTGAGAATTGTTGCTTACATCATCTCCAGTTTGTCTGTCTTCTCTTAAATTTGCAGCAGTATTAATAGCCTAAAGATTAACATTTTTGTGGTCCAATTCAACTATTTTAAACCAGTCTTCCAACCCACAGTTTTATTTCACTTTAGGCAGATGGCAACATCACCGTCAAAAGGCGTCTCACACTTTACAGCATCAGATTCTCCTATTACTCTCATATAATTTGACAGAGAATCTAGAATAATATTTTTCATGTATGTCATATTTCAGTATTCTCTATATATGTGATCACATTAACAGCTTTTTGAAGGCATTGTTAGAAATGCAGCAGCATTAGAGAGTGAGTCTCTTCCCAAGTTTGAATGGTACTTGACTATGGAAAATAGCTGGGAAGCACACATTGCAAAAAGGAAAATTCACCTTTTTTTCTTCTAGTTATTTTCCTAGTTTAATTAGCAAGTAAAATCCCATACTTCTCTAATGGTGTTGCCATTATGTTTCTTCTAGAACTCAGAGATGCACTAAAAAGGAGCTGTGTAAAAACAGCACTAAGATTTGAGACTCTCAGAGTTGGGAAATGCATGAAAATTAGCTGTGCATTATTGCAGTGGCAGAAAAAGAACAAAATGGGAACCCTTCAACAACAGATCAGTCACAGTTCTTTTGCACAAGCTTCAGTTGCACTAAACCCTTAGCTGCTGAATTCCACTTTAGACCTATGAAGACAAAATGGAAGGAGGACTGGAGATCAGCAGTAAATAATACATTTTAGCCTTTTGAATCTTTATGCTGATACCAAAAGTTAACTTCTCCTACTGTACTCACTTTGATGGGTTTTAAACTGAGAAAGTAGCACTGAGAAAGCATTAGTGCAAACTCAGGTGAATCTTTCTGTTTCTAGTGGTGCTATAAAGATCACTTCACATATAATAGGAACAATATACACATATTAATTAATGGTAGGGGGGGTTCTTATCCTTGTAAGTTATATTTAGCCTCAGTATATGAATGCTATTCATTTATGACTGAAATAACAGAGCAGCATAATTTCCACAGTAATTTCAGTTCATTCAGTGACATTACCTACATATAATTATAAGGTAATTGTCAACATTTGTTACCATGTGAATGCTGGTTTTTCTTGTCTTCTATAGATAGGAACATAGAATGTTCTAGTCACGATCACCCCACATTGGCAAGGATGATAAAAATCAAATTGACAGGACATGTCAGTTTCTTCAAATAAACAATATAATTTGCACTTTAAAAAATGAAAAAAAAGAAAATGAATGTGTTGTCTGAAGTTTTCTTCATGAGTTAAGGAAAACTATGCTTAAAATATTCCTACTTCCCTTCTTCAGATTTTATTTTTTATTTATTTTTTGGTGAAGGGTATTAAAGAGCAAACAGAAAACCCCATCTCTTCTTTAGTAATTTATAAAGAACAACAAAAGGAAGTCAAAAAACTTCAGTCTCTAGATCAGGCATTTGATGGGGAAATCTCCTGAAGGTTATCACAAAGCAGACTGTAATTATAAATGGAGAAACAGAAGATGAGGAATAAGCAGCCCTGGTGAGCAGGAAACAGTTGGCCACAGTGGCCTGAAGAATATTGTGGACACAATTTGGAAGGCCTACGCTGTAAAGAAAAGTTAAAATCACTTGCTTTTAATAATCACTGCTACTCTCCCAACTTTGTTTATACAGATAGCTGCTGCCACTGTGACATTTTCTCACTGCTGCTTCTTAGATATAGTACAGAACCGATGTACAGAGCAGCTCATGTACGTAATCTTTGTGTCCTATGTCACAAATGGTGCTCCATCCCAAAGTACCAATCCATAACAAATGCACTGCCTGAGGTTTCTCACACAAAATGAACCACTAATTCATGACTTCTCCATGTCTGTCTTTGTAGATGAATCTCTTCTGTTGGACTATGCTGCAGCACTGCATGCTTAAAAAAAGGAGTTACCTATTAAGATGAATTTCACTTACACCAATCTCTCTAAAAGCAGGACAAAAGCATTCAGATTCCATTCAACAATTTTCATTTTCCTAAATTTTCCCTGTACCTTTTTCCTACCCCTTATTTAGGCTGCTCGCTAGAGTCTTGTCTTATCCACTAAGACATTTGTTGTCAGGGACAAAGTAAAATTGCCGAGATCCCATGTGACTGAGCCTAGCACTAAAGCTTATGATTGTTACTTAACTACAGATCCTTACAGAATTTTTTTAATTCTGAAATTCAGTGGCTGGTGGCCTTTGGACATTCACCTCTCACCTTCAGCTCCCCAGCAGTGCAGTTACAATACAATGGTAATGTAAGAATGGAGAGAATCACCAGCAGTGCAGAAACAGGCCTGGGAGGAGACAACACACATCTGCTCTACATACACCTCATACTTCATTTTCCATACAAAAACACTGTGCAAAAAGTGAAAAGTTTTGTCTTCACTGAGGAACACTGTGCAAATGTCTACAGTTTGTGCATAATTTGCAAATTAAATATTACTCAAGAGAGGCCTTTATTTCCTCTCCAGCTGATATGTTTGCAAATGAAGAGGGTGGACCAGAGCCTGACTGGGTAATTACAGAGCGTGAACAGTTTTCAGATTTTCGTGACCTCAACAAGGATGGAAAGATGGATAAAGAGGAAATTCAGCACTGGATTCTCCCACAAGACTATGATCATGCACTAGCTGAAGCAAGACACTTGGTCTATGAATCAGATGCAGACAAGGTAGTGTTCTAGTATATTTTTTAAAGCGTTATGTAATGTAGTGGGTTTTTTTAAAAATACCAGCTTGGCAGAATTTATTCCTAATAACTTTTCGTATTAATACACTTTAAATGGAGTTTCAGAGGCTAGAATCAGTGGTGCACTAATGTATCAGTGCCAGTTTAAGTTGGTAGGGTTACAGTTACAAAGTAATACAATAGTATATCAGCTCTAGAAGTCCCCTTGTCTTAGATAAGAAATTATCTTAAAAGTGGAAGTTATAACACAATAGAAGTCCTTTGCCTTTAAAGATGGTCATGCTTTTGGTATGCTAATTTAGACTGCAAGAGAAAAGTAAAAGATACATTACATAGGAGGTAGCAAAAAACCGCCATCTCTATCATCAAACACATGTCTTTGACTTAAAGACTGTCTCAGTACATCCACTTCTTCTAAGATGGGAGACTAATGGTTTAGTTCATCCCAGATAGTGATCTTCAGAAACATAATGTGAACAAAGTTGGAACCTAAAAAGCCAGAACATAGAGTGTGTAAACTGCAACCATAAGCAACCATCTTCAACAAAGTACACCAGAGGCTTTTCATTTTTTCCTATCAGAAGGCAAACCCAAACTACAGGGCAAAACTGTGTATAAGTTCTTTGATGCAATTAAGTCACTCATTGGCAGTCCGTTAGTTGCAAAGAAATTTAAATTAGCAGTTTGATCCAATTGAAGCTAGTGGGACCTTCTCTCTCCCATGGGGGTCCAAATTTCACGCCGTGACAGCTACAGTGATTCCTGAATCTGCAGTCTGCTTCTTTGAGCTGTCTGTTTCCAAGGGCTCTTGTAAGTCTGTGCTGCTGTCTTTTACCTAGCTTTGAAAATGTTCTTACAGAGGTTTTGTTTTCCTCCCACCAGGATGAAAAGCTAACGAAAGAGGAGGTTCTAGACAACTGGAATATGTTTGTTGGAAGTCAAGCTACTAATTATGGGGAAGACCTCACAAGAAACCACGACGAGCTATGATACAGTAGCAGCCATTATGCCACAGACCTTTTCTCAATTTCACTGAAATCACCATGTCCATCCCTTCTCTTTAGGGAACATGGGCAAGACACACAACCAAATGACTCGCATTAATATATTTTTTTAAATGCCAGCTTATTACCTCAGAAATCACATAGAAGTGGCTTTTTACTCTTTTTCACATGGTTAAGTACAGTATCTAATAACTACAGTTATTTTGAAAAAAAACCCTAAAAGGTAACTTTTCTTAATAGATTAGAGCCTGACCTGATAAGGCACTTCTGAAAACATAACTGCAAAGATCTTTAATAGTGAAACATTTTCTTGAAATTCAGGTAGTATTAGAAAGAAACGTAATGTTTAAAAGGACTAAGTTATTTTAGTCATCTTTTTTAATGATATATAACAATTTATAGTTATACATTAACCCTACCATCCAGGGAAAATATTTGACACAACAATATCTACAACCTTCTCTCCACACTGTTTTTCTCTCCTGGTTTGGGCCAGAGGTGCTGCAGAAGGTGTCCACCAGCCCTCCATTCAAGCTTTTCAAGTGCAAGATGTACAACCAGCCCTTCTCTCCGAGTCCCATCACAGCACAGGGATGGCACACGTGGCCCAACACCCTGTGCTGGCATTCCTCAGCAGGGGCTTCAGAGTTCATAGTGACAGCTGCTCCTTCTGACAACAGAGTAACATACCATTGTTTGTGGGCTGTTGGTTATGCTCTTTCCTGGGAGGAATTACGCCACATGGAGCATAATTTGTCTCACGCTTTTCGCACTTCACCCAAACCATAGTCTTGTTCACACAGTGTGAATGGCAGCAGTTCTGTGATGGAGAAAGAATGAGACATATCACCCCTCTGGGCCTTCTGCCTTCTCTGCTATGTAAGAGGACAGATTTCTCTGGCTAAAGTTCTGGTTTTGTATGTATATTTGTATACGTACATGTTACTGAAGCTTTCCTTCCAAAGAAAGGAGTAAGCTTTCCACACAGGTGCTTTCTTTTTTACTGTATAATGTGAGCTGTTACATGTATATTTTTATATACCCAACTTAACATTTGGTTGTTCTTAAATGTACTGGTTTTAAAATAAGCACAATAAAACCAATACTCCTTTTTGATACTATGAAGGTGCAATAACACTAACTAGACTAGCACAGGGAGATGATATGAAAGCACAAACCAAGCCTTTAAAGCCAGTAGTTCCCAAAGCACTGAGTCATTGGCAACTCCTTCAGCACTGGGTAGTCATCTACAAATAACAGCTGGCCATGAGGCACCGACTGTTTCTTCACCTCATTTAAGAAAAAAAAAAAAAAGGGCTAGAAATAAGTCAAATATACATAGTTGCTATTGCTATCTGTAGAATTTGTTCTGAACACTAATACTAGGAGATCAGTTTTCACTTGGAGGTTCCTTGAAGGTGTATTACACAGCATCAAACACTGGTAATGACACAGCCATACAGAGGAGGTTTGAGACTCCTGGGTTGTGATATACTTCAGCAGTTTAACAAATCTGTGAAAATCATTGTGAGAAAATGCAGGACTGTATCTCCATAGGGTCATTTTTATAAGGCTGTATAAGAACTTTGGTGAAAATACTTAGATCTTCCAATTGAAGATAATTAAATTTAGATACCAGGGTCTGGCAGAGATTCCATGTTCTTGCTAGAATAATTATTAAGCTTTTGGTGTGCACTTATGACATTGCCAGCAATGTTTCTGAAAAGTCCCTACCTCCTCCACTAACAAACAATAGGACAAATGTCATAAGACATAAGCAAACTGTTCTTGCTTTTCCTGTACCCTCAAGTTAAATAAATGCCTGAGCACAGTGTTATCTGAGAAGCAATAAAATTGTATCTTGGCACACGTAAAAATATCTGTTGTGTTTATGACTTGGATTTGGAAAGGTTTATTGTATTCAGTAATCCTAACAATCCCAAGAACTTTAGTAGTCTTTTCATACAAATATTTAGCATTTTTATATTTTAACAGAATTGCAGTGCCCTCTCTGCTGCTGTTACAGGAAACAATACTTTAAAAAGACCTCGAAAAAAGCTTGCAATTGAAACTGCAGCTCAGACTGGAGACTAAGCCAAAGATTCTCTTTGTCACACAAGGGAAGGTTGTTTGCTAGGTCTTGTTGAAACGCAGAGTTGGGTGCTGCGACACTAAACATCCTTGCCTTCAGCTAAACCTGACACTTCCAAATCCATTGCTTGCTGTCCCAACAGAAAACAGCAGCTGAGCTTTGATGAGCAATCACATTTTCACCCATGTTACTCATTGAATTTGGAAGAGAATTAGCATGACATGAGAGAAATTCTATTCTTGTGTTTGTTCTCAATTCTTATTAATGCTTGGAACACACTGGGCATTTTAGGGTACAAAACTGCTTAAGTACGAATGCTGAAATCAGGAGTTATTCATACAAGCAGAAACTGGAAATTTAGACAGTATTTTACAGTATTTTTTTTTCACAAAAAGAATGGTACTTGGGTATACTATAGCTATGACAGGCAAACTTGACAAAATAAGTTTTAAAATTATTTAGCAATAATGGATAATGGGTTCTTATTAAGATTAGCTTTTCTATAAAGCAGAATATAGAAATTTTTTTTGAGAGAGAATAAGTATCACTGATATTATTTCACTCTAAAGGCTACCCTCTGTTTTCTGCAGCTCTTCATAGTATTCCACTTACCAACATTCCATAATGCACAGTACATTTCGTGCGCTAAATTTTCCTTTCAAGCTCAATGCACTAAGGAAGAGTAACTCCGAAAGAGACTAGAGCTTCTGGGTTTAAATTTAACACTATTTAAAGGAACGAAAACCTTTGCTAGGGGATATAACTGTTAACATTGTGATTTTTCAAGCCTAAGGTTTCTAATGGGGTTTGACTGTTCCAGAGATAACGTTTTTTTTCCTAGGTAACATATTTCAAGTCATATTATGAGCAAACGTTACAAAATTTTAGTGTAATGTGAAATACTGTAATGTCAGATAGCATTATTTATCTGCTTAATATGACTAAAACCATTAATTGCTGGGAGCCATACTTCATTCTAGCAACATGAAAATCCATTTTTTGCCTATCTTGTCAGTTATTGCCGATTTTCTTAATGAATTGTGACGCAGTGAAATTCTGTTGGGAAACATGTTTATATATTTCCAACTGCAGGTCCTGTATGGTAACTCTTGCTACATAGATCCTCCATTAACTCAATGTTTTCATTATGCCTATGCCACAACAGATCAAAGGTGCATTTTTCTTACTTAGGTATCTAGAATAGTCATTATTATTGCACATGCAGTTTTAATTATTAGAATTTATGAAAAGAACTAAGTGGCTAATGTTCATTGTCTTATATTTCCATTTAATGATTCAATCAGGTTAAATCTGTCTCCTATTCCAGTCAAAGTACTGTACATAACTCCCAGAGGAAAGGAGAATGCAGCCCATCCTGGTCTCGTTACACAAGTATCTTCTAATAGTTGCATAATGCTTTACTGTTTGCAATGTAGAAGTTGATCTGGATCCCAGTGAAGTTCATGGCAGAACTTCTAGGCCCTCTATAGAGGGACCAAGGCCACCCAAAGGCAAGCCAGCGATAGGATGGTGGCATTGGAGGGTAGAAATACCCTTATGATCCTGATCTCACTACTACTATAGCTACGGCATAAGCCTAGTTCATGGGCAACAGTTTTACTGCTCTGTTACTGATAGTGACTTCCAGTGCTGCCCCCCAACTGTAAATTCAGCTAAACTGAAATTCTGACATTGCCTTTACTGCATCTTACAGGGCCTTGATTGCTGGGACACAGAGAAGAAAGGCAAGTTTGTTGAGAATGCATCAAATGAAGAAGGGCAAAAGAGTTTGGGTAGCTAAAAGTTCCTGAAGCCTTTCGCTGGTAGCTTTTAAATGAAACATTTTAAAATCATAAGGAGGATTTTTTTTAAAAAAGAGGAATTCACAAGTGAATTCCACAGGCAACAGCAATTAAAAGAGGGGCTGGAGAGGTGTCCTAGAATCTTAAGAAATCCATTCCTGCTCTTCATTGAGAAGATTTTGCATCAATTTCTTCATTTGAGTCTCCCTGTTCTTCCTTTTTCCTCAGTTCTTAAATTCAGTTAACAGTACAGACATAACATTTCTGGGAACCCCCCAATCTCCCCAAGTCACTGATAACTTTGAGAAGCTTTATGCCAGAACCAGGAAGTTTTTACAACTATTGCATTTGCTCCAAACTGGATACATCAAAGTACAGTTGAAACAAATGCAAGAGACTAAAAAGTATTATCCCTTATTTCTACCTATAATCATAAAGAAAAATGGGTCTAATCTGGAACAGACAGATTTAGGGTCAGAGTTGGAATGTTTAATTTATTACAAAAATATGTAGAAGTGGGCCCTATAAGAAAGGTATTTACATACTTCTTGCAGAGTACAGTTTTCCTAAAGAAAATAAACACAGTAATTTATTATTGAGTTCAAACTAGCATATGTTTTCTGCATGGGTCTTTTTTCCACTTAGTTGAATGACTTAAAATTCTAGGATACCTTTCTGAGCTAACAACCAAACCCCATGACTTTATACCAAAGTTACCTCTATTTCATAGCTGCCTACTCAGTTTCTTAGTAAAAATCTCTATCAGCTCTAAAATTGCCACATGTGCTTAAAAAGTTTGGAAACTTTCAATCACCACAAAAATGTTATGAAATTATTTCATTACAAAAAGGGCCTTTCAAAAACCTTGCTATCCACTAGCATTAGGGTTACAGAAGAGTTTGACATCTGTATAGATATAATAATTTCCTTTCAGAAAGAGGGAAAATAAAACATTTCATGTTTGCTATCTTAAAGCTTGTAAAAAGGAAAATTGCACACAAGATGTTAAAATGGGCCCTCTGGGATAAATTGCTTAGGGATAAGGTAGGTTTCACTTAAATAAAACTGGATCTGTGGTGCAGATTAGTAGTCTATTCACAGAATTTTCTGGGCATGTAACTGTGATGTAAATGAACATTATAGCTTAATAGTGGGACCCATGTCCAAAATGCAGTCAGTAGAGACAAGTAGGCCCCCCTCAACTATGGCTTCAGAAGGTATAATTATGGGTGCATAAACCAGTGCAAATATCCTCCCTTTACGTTTCTGCATCCATTCGTAACATATCCAAACACAGTTGAAATGAAACAGGCGAGATGAAGAGCAATGAGAAATGACACGATGAAATACTGCCTCTAAAATCTACTTTATTCAACTGGAAACAAAACATGTTAAAAGGTGATAATGCTCTAAAAGCTATTTAACTCACCAGCCAAATCAAACTGACCAAAATCTAATTTATTCCTTGTCTTGTTTAGCAGATGCTTAAAAGATCAATATAGTTGTCTCTGTAGATCGGCATGAAATATTAACCAGTCTGAGTGTTCTGAAGCTTTTTACAACATATTCAGCCTCATTAAACATTAAGCAGCCTTGAAATATAAATATAAAATAACTATCAGCTTCATATCCTTCAGACACAGAACAAAGGTAGCGCAAATGTGGGAAGCAGGAGGAAAAAATATTAAATGAACTGGGAATTCACAGAGAACTTAACTTAGGAAAGCTGTCAGTATAAATTGACTCAATCAGATACACTTAACCATAAGGAAAGAGAATATTGCAATATCAGAAGAATATCTGCTATGGAACAAAACACTCGTGTGACATTTATAGCATGAGAAATTCATAAAAAAATATGCCTCTGACCAGAAACACTCATCTTAAGCCCTATCTTCATTTATACTATATCTCCTTTCACCCCTCATATTTGCTGTAAGACCCACTCCATGGGTTGAGTGAGAAAGTAACCCTCTTTTCTCTGCTTTTCATTACTGTCTGGTATGTTAAAAATATCTGGGCAATACAGCAGAAAAGAGTTTCAGGTTCACTAAAGGGAAATGTCAGCTTTGCAAATCACTGAAAGTAACCGGACATAAACTGTCAAAATAAGTCAGCGGAACAGTGTGGTTATTGTCAGTCCGCAGCTCCAGCCTGCAATCCGAGATCTGGCTAAAGGTTAGAGACAATATAGCAAGATGGCTCTGCTATGATGTGCAGATCAACTAATTTAGCTAAAAAGGCTGTTTTATTTTAATATATGTAACACATTTAATTGCATTTCCTCCCACTTGTCTGCTTGCTTTGCTATTACTGCATACTGATAGTGAGGAATAAATTTCAGCCTCACACAGGATTGCCTTTATCACTGCAGAGTCTGTCAGGGTTCACAGAGAAGATTTTTATGCAGCTTTCTTATTGCTGCTTCTTCTAGTATTGTCTGGTACTGCTGTCGGACCAGACATACCAGTGGTAGAATATATTATAGCCACCCTTGCTCATTTTGGCAAGATGAGAATGACAAAAAAAGTGAAACTACGTAGTATTCATTCCTCTGCTGAGATACTAGATTGTGTAAACAGTATACGGAGCTATTCAGTTAGAACTATCAAAGTCTCTATTAGATTATTCTAAGAATGACATCAATCAGTTATTGATAAAAGAAAAAGATGAGAATAAAACCAATAAACTAATTCAGTACACCTAGAGGCAAAAAAAACCCACACCCCAACAACCTCCCCATTTTAAAAACAGATTATTTTTAAATTTTGTGGCATAAGCAAGATAGCAGTGGGCTCACAAAGAATAAGTGTATCAGACACATTAAGAAATTATATTCAAATAGAATTTGACATTGGGCTATTTTTACTGCATTCTTAGAATAGAACTGAAAGGATACTTTTGTATTCCACTGCATTACACCATAATTTTGTGTTTACCTGTTTGCTACACTGTTAACAAGCATTGATTAGAACAGCATCAAGGTTTTACACTTATTTACATTTCAGATTTTCTGATGTGCTTTGTGAACAGCCTTAAACCACCTCCAAAGACACATTTTAAAATTAGTTTCCAAAATACATTGAATGGGTAAAGGTGACACACATAGCAAAGCCCAGCACCCTGCAGTTTAGTCAAAGGGGCAAGTCAAGCTACACCACAGGTTGGGAGAGAACCACAGGCTGGGGGAGGTCAAGCAAAGCCTTAGGTTTCCCGTACTCTCTTTAGTTCTGCACCGTCCCACCTTNGGCCCCCCTCAACTATGGCTTCAGAAGGTATAATTATGGGTGCATAAACCAGTGCAAATATCCTCCCTTTACGTTTCTGCATCCATTCGTAACATATCCAAACACAGTTGAAATGAAACAGGCGAGATGAAGAGCAATGAGAAATGACACGATGAAATACTGCCTCTAAAATCTACTTTATTCAACTGGAAACAAAACATGTTAAAAGGTGATAATGCTCTAAAAGCTATTTAACTCACCAGCCAAATCAAACTGACCAAAATCTAATTTATTCCTTGTCTTGTTTAGCAGATGCTTAAAAGATCAATATAGTTGTCTCTGTAGATCGGCATGAAA
>VYZU01067118.1:216737-229078 GCA_013401355.1 Ceyx cyanopectus
CTCCCCATTTTAAAAACAGATTATTTTTAAATTTTGTGGCATAAGCAAGATAGCAGTGGGCTCACAAAGAATAAGTGTATCAGACACATTAAGAAATTATATTCAAATAGAATTTGACATTGGGCTATTTTTACTGCATTCTTAGAATAGAACTGAAAGGATACTTTTGTATTCCACTGCATTACACCATAATTTTGTGTTTACCTGTTTGCTACACTGTTAACAAGCATTGATTAGAACAGCATCAAGGTTTTACACTTATTTACATTTCAGATTTTCTGATGTGCTTTGTGAACAGCCTTAAACCACCTCCAAAGACACATTTTAAAATTAGTTTCCAAAATACATTGAATGGGTAAAGGTGACACACATAGCAAAGCCCAGCACCCTGCAGTTTAGTCAAAGGGGCAAGTCAAGCTACACCACAGGTTGGGAGAGAACCACAGGCTGGGGGAGGTCAAGCAAAGCCTTAGGTTTCCCGTACTCTCTTTAGTTCTGCACCGTCCCACCTTGCTCCTGCTAAAATTCAGAACAAATTTCAGATAAAAACCAGCCCTGCATTACCAGAACCACACTCATCCCTTCCCTGATATTCATTGTTGTTTTGATGCAGGGGTGATTCACAGAGCTGCTGCCTCAGCTCTGCTCAGTGAGGAGTCACTCACATTTCTTACAGCCAAGAAGGAGCACAAGGAAGCCATGAGAAGGCACACGAACCAGGCTGTGTGATACAGACATGAATGCACAAAAATGGTGTAGCAAATTAAGGAGGACTGCCTTGTTTACTTCTTTGAATGATTTGTCTAAATTGCAGGTCCTGCAAGTTGACTGGGAAGAAAAGTGATTTGACAGCAGAGTCAAGCATTTCTTTGCTACCATGGTGCAACAGAGAGGAATCAAGCAAGACAGTTTTCTTGCTGAGATCACCACATCTCTTTTGTTCAAAAATCTTCTTGTCTCAAGGGGTATGCTCATTCATGTGTCATCCTTGTATCTCGCTGAGTTTGAGGTATAAGAAACAAACCCTCTGGAAGGTCACCTACGTTCTATGATATTGGCATTGAGGTTTAGGGTAGAACAAGCAGGCACAAAGGTGGGGATACACAGGCAGTAATTGTTCTGCAAAAAGAGAGGATTTTTACCTATCCAGCTGCTCTCTAATTGAACCAGGAAAACTGGCCTTTGCTCATATGAAATCCATTTCACTTTTTATGTTCTGCTCCCCATGGAAATCTGAAGGATAAGAAACACTAGTGCCAAATTTACTGTAAATATCTACTCAAGCAAGGTGTAACAGTTTGCTTTGATCAAGTTGCACTTAAACTTCTCTTAGACACCCATCCAAACCCAGTTTCTGGAATGCAATCNTTTCACCCCTCATATTTGCTGTAAGACCCACTCCATGGGTTGAGTGAGAAAGTAACCCTCTTTTCTCTGCTTTTCATTACTGTCTGGTATGTTAAAAATATCTGGGCAATACAGCAGAAAAGAGTTTCAGGTTCACTAAAGGGAAATGTCAGCTTTGCAAATCACTGAAAGTAACCGGACATAAACTGTCAAAATAAGTCAGCGGAACAGTGTGGTTATTGTCAGTCCGCAGCTCCAGCCTGCAATCCGAGATCTGGCTAAAGGTTAGAGACAATATAGCAAGATGGCTCTGCTATGATGTGCAGATCAACTAATTTAGCTAAAAAGGCTGTTTTATTTTAATATATGTAACACATTTAATTGCATTTCCTCCCACTTGTCTGCTTGCTTTGCTATTACTGCATACTGATAGTGAGGAATAAATTTCAGCCTCACACAGGATTGCCTTTATCACTGCAGAGTCTGTCAGGGTTCACAGAGAAGATTTTTATGCAGCTTTCTTATTGCTGCTTCTTCTAGTATTGTCTGGTACTGCTGTCGGACCAGACATACCAGTGGTAGAATATATTATAGCCACCCTTGCTCATTTTGGCAAGATGAGAATGACAAAAAAAGTGAAACTACGTAGTATTCATTCCTCTGCTGAGATACTAGATTGTGTAAACAGTATACGGAGCTATTCAGTTAGAACTATCAAAGTCTCTATTAGATTATAGTAAGAATGACATCAATCAGTTATTGATAAAAGAAAAAGATGAGAATAAAACCAATAAACTAATTCAGTACACCTAGAGGCAAAAAAAACCCACACCCCAACAACCTCCCCATTTTAAAAACAGATTATTTTTAAATTTTGTGGCATAAGCAAGATAGCAGTGGGCTCACAAAGAATAAGTGTATCAGACACATTAAGAAATTATATTCAAATAGAATTTGACATTGGGCTATTTTTACTGCATTCTTAGAATAGAACTGAAAGGATACTTTTGTATTCCACTGCATTACACCATAATTTTGTGTTTACCTGTTTGCTACACTGTTAACAAGCATTGATTAGAACAGCATCAAGGTTTTACACTTATTTACATTTCAGATTTTCTGATGTGCTTTGTGAACAGCCTTAAACCACCTCCAAAGACACATTTTAAAATTAGTTTCCAAAATACATTGAATGGGTAAAGGTGACACACATAGCAAAGCCCAGCACCCTGCAGTTTAGTCAAAGGGGCAAGTCAAGCTACACCACAGGTTGGGAGAGAACCACAGGCTGGGGGAGGTCAAGCAAAGCCTTAGGTTTCCCGTACTCTCTTTAGTTCTGCACCGTCCCACCTTGCTCCTGCTAAAATTCAGAACAAATTTCAGATAAAAACCAGCCCTGCATTACCAGAACCACACTCATCCCTTCCCTGATATTCATTGTTGTTTTGATGCAGGGGTGATTCACAGAGCTGCTGCCTCAGCTCTGCTCAGTGAGGAGTCACTCACATTTCTTACAGCCAAGAAGGAGCACAAGGAAGCCATGAGAAGGCACACGAACCAGGCTGTGTGATACAGACATGAATGCACAAAAATGGTGTAGCAAATTAAGGAGGACTGCCTTGTTTACTTCTTTGAATGATTTGTCTAAATTGCAGGTCCTGCAAGTTGACTGGGAAGAAAAGTGATTTGACAGCAGAGTCAAGCATTTCTTTGCTACCATGGTGCAACAGAGAGGAATCAAGCAAGACAGTTTTCTTGCTGAGATCACCACATCTCTTTTGTTCAAAAATCTTCTTGTCTCAAGGGGTATGCTCATTCATGTGTCATCCTTGTATCTCGCTGAGTTTGAGGTATAAGAAACAAACCCTCTGGAAGGTCACCTACGTTCTATGATATTGGCATTGAGGTTTAGGGTAGAACAAGCAGGCACAAAGGTGGGGATACACAGGCAGTAATTGTTCTGCAAAAAGAGAGGATTTTTACCTATCCAGCTGCTCTCTAATTGAACCAGGAAAACTGGCCTTTGCTCATATGAAATCCATTTCACTTTTTATGTTCTGCTCCCCATGGAAATCTGAAGGATAAGAAACACTAGTGCCAAATTTACTGTAAATATCTACTCAAGCAAGGTGTAACAGTTTGCTTTGATCAAGTTGCACTTAAACTTCTCTTAGACACCCATCCAAACCCAGTTTCTGGAATGCAATCTTTGAAGTCTCACAGATTGTTTTTATACAAGACTTTTGTCCATCCACAAAGCTAAAAGCTAAACCTTTAAACTGGGCGGTCTATCATTACTTTATTACTACAATACCTTTTTTCCTGACAACAGACTAGCCACTGCACATGCTCAGCTCAGAGCACTGCTGCAAAGCAAAGCCAACACTCCACCAAACTCCCAAGTGACTCATCTTCACTTTCAAAGCTCTTCACAACCTCAAGACCCCAATATCCTTGACCTCTCACCCACTGATGGAAGTTTTATTCCTATCATTCACCCACAACACAAACAATTCCTTTTTTAAAGGGCAAAAAGCTGCCAAAAATTGTGTGTATGCTTCCCCCATATATAAGAGCATTTTCTAAATTTCCATTTAGCTTACAATGCCCTCCCAAATATCTCCTCAGACACGTCTTCTAAAAACATAGCTGCCAAACACCACATTATGATGTTTTTTCTATCAACAAGACACTGAAGAGGAAGAAAGGGAGCTTTTTAATAGATCAATTGACATCTCAGAGGGAGGGGAGGAAGAATGTTCTTAGAACTTCCACCAGTCCCATCCTGGGTATCAAAGACAGCCTGCATGCATTCCTGCTTTTGCCTCCACCCATGTGCTTTCCCTCTTCTTGTGCTGTAAATTCTTTGACAATGTCTTTTTGGTTCAGTGCTGGTACAGTGCTTAGGACAGTGAAATTGTGCCTCATGATTTAGATTCCTAAGAGTTACAGTAATAAAACTAATAAAACAACAACAGTTTTTACTTTGACTAAAATTCATACCTCAAGACCACCACACCATGAGTAAGTATCACACAAGGGCAACAGAAAACAATCACACAGATCAGAGTGTCAATGCTGCAAATATATCAACCCTCAACTACTATTAATAGGTATTGTTAAAAAAAATATATTTATCTTTCAATGTTCCCATGCTCATTTACATCCACAGGCACTGTTTAAAAAAAATTTGGCAGCAACCAATCCTCCTAGATTAAAAGGAATGCTGAGTAAAGCATCTCTGTGCCATTTTCTTTTGCTGCTATAGAAGTCATGTAACAGATGTGTGTACAGCAGCACACAAGACAGATGAGAAAGAAAATTAATAATCTGTTTTAATTCAACAGAATAAAAAAAAGTTAACTTACATCAAATTCATTTCACTGAAGTCTATAAAGATATCCTGGTACTGCTGAAGCTTTTCATCATCTCAAGAAGAATTGAAAACCTATTTAAGATCAAGACAAGGACAGGTACACATGTACACAAGGACAGGGAAAATGCCATCAAAACCTGTCAATAGGAATTTGTGCTGATTTTGACATCACTTCCCAGCTGATGGGAAATGATCAATCAATTCCCTGTTTTCCTTTACTTGTGAATGTGGCTTTTGCTTTACCTATTAAATTGTCTTTATCTTAACCCATGAGTTTTCTCCTGTTTATTCTTCTGATTCTCTTCCTCATTGCATCAACTGGAGCGAGCTGCTGCATGGGGCTTAAGTGCTGGTGAGGGTTAAAACACAGCAGAATACAAGAGCTCCTTTGGAACATCCTCAGAGGACCCTATAACCTGCTTAAAAGCCTTTGAAACTCTACTTTAGGTCACTGAAAAAAACCAAGTTTCTGGAGCAGTGCTTCTAATAGAATTGAACTTTTTTTCTTTAGAAATTAAATGATCATTCGATACACATATAATCGAATACAAGCTCACACAGAAAACAAAATGAACTACTGACAACAAAGTCACTTGATCACTTATCTTAAAATGTTTGATATTCTTTAGCAAGTTTATTTTCAGAAAGCATTGTGCTACATTTGCAAACGGGCTGGAAAAAAATAATTAGAACTAACTATTGTTGGGAAATGTTAATGTGGAATGGAAGGCATTTAAAGTACTGTAACAGAGTTTAAAATATAAGTTCATTCCAGTAAATCAGTGTCAAAATGACAAGAGAACCCAATGTGGCTCAAGACGGATATATGGAACAATATGCAAGATAAACAAAAAAGCTTTTGAACCCATCCATAGAATATGAAAAGTGAAAGATTTGATTAAGTATTAAAAGAAAAATGTTAAAACAAATGAAACAAAACCAAAAATGAATCCTACAGCTCAAAATCTCTCTGTATGCGACAGTTTTTTCCTGGTTTGGGATTTAAAATTTTTTAATTAAGAATTTGCTTTGCATAACAAGAGTGAAAATATCAAACTAAAACACAATGACTCAATAGAATAGTAAAGGAATTATTTTGCAACTATTCTAAGGTACAATTGTATCTGATGCAACAAACCTGAATATTCCTATAAGGGTATTTTTAGGGCTTTTTCCAACCTTTACTGCTTTCTCCTAGCAGTGCAAATTATGCACTGACAGAACTCACCAAGGCTAAGTACTTCAATTCACATTCGAGCGAACTGAATAAACAGCCAAGGTGATCACTGTGCAAAGTACTAACAGCACAAGACTAACCTCACCTCTACAGTAGGAGACATTTAAGGGGCAATTTTTTCTCCCTTGCTTCCTGTAGTTATTGTACTGCATCTTCATTCAGATGAGTGAAGGTATCGGCCCTTCTCTCTACAATTATTGGTGTGTGATGACTGAGAGCTGTACACATTTGGTGGAAGTTTTGGTGGAACATGGGGCTATAATGTATTGCACACCCTGTCCTTCCTCATCTCAGCTCGAGTGTTCCCAACATGTTCCCTCTAGTTGACATGACAGCAGACAGCATGGGTGACACAGACCATGCCAGCTCTTCACAATGGCTGCTTGGAGATGGGTTATTAAGGCCAAGTGCCTTAGCAAACCTGTCTGCCTCCTTCCCCTGTAACAATATAGCCAAAAGGTTGAAGATTTTCATGGTAACTGAGCTCTACTGAATTTAAACACCTGAGGGAAATGAGTTAAAATTCTTAAACTTCTCATAGAATGACAGAATGTTAGGGGTTGGAAGGGACCTAAAGATCATCTAATCCAACCCCCCTGCCAGAGCAGGATCACCTAGACCAAGTCACCCAGGAACTCACCCAGGTGGGTCTTGAATGTCTCCAGGGAAGGAAACTTCACAACCTCCCTGGGCAGCCCATTCCAGGTTCTGTCGCTCTCACTGTGAATAAGATTTTTCTTGTGTTTACCCTAAACCTCTTGTGCTCCAACTTACTCCCATTGCCTCTTATCCTATCAATGGATGACAATGAAAAGAGTAAGGCTCCATTCTCCCTACACTCACCCTTAATATATATGAATTTGGACATTTGTTAAAGAGTACATGCAAATTCTCTTAAGCAGAAGTATGCTAGTTAATCTATCAATTAATCCAAAATGAAGGCAAACAGGTACAGAAAAAAAAAGTCGCAAGGAAAACTGCTTTAAATCATTAAGCAAGAATTATACTTGGACTGACCAATCACTTTCCAAGGCACAGAATACAACTCAGGGTCAATAATGCAATTCAATTATGGGCTTTTTCACTTAAAAACATTTCTTTTTAAACAAGGATGTTAAGGCTGGGAGCTTTTTTTGGAGGGTAAGGGTGTTGGAAATTAATAATAAACCAAGGTATAGAATTAATAAGATGAGCAAACAACATTTTAGACCTTTTTACCAAAGCAGATTCCCCTGGAAGCTGAAACTGCACACAAGTATTTTCCATCCACCAATTAGTGTGCATTTGCAGCCCCCAGTGCGAGCCCCACACTCAAGTGCCGATTTATTCAGCAGACAAATCTAAGAGCTTCCTTCTCCATCACCCCTGTGCCACACACTCCCTCACCTACTCTTCATCTTCAGAACTGCATGGCCTTCATTTAAAACTAGGTCTGTATTTGCTATTGCCTCATTCGCAGAGAATGGGAGGCTTTTACTGTAACTCCAAGCCTTTAGTGCTAGAGCAGCCTCATGCTTTTAGCTTGGAGGAATCTAGTTTGATTTCCCATATGTTGAACAAATAGCAGAGGTCATATAAAGAGAGAATATTTGGCTCTACAGGAGCATAAAACCTGGAGAGGAAGGAGAGAGAATAAACAACTAACACCACCACAAAGAGCAAATCAAAACAATCCATTTAATGTTTAAAGCAAACGACTACAAAAAAACCCACCCTGTATCAACAAAACAGAAACAAATTTTTCAGGGTGTACTGTTTAGCTGTTTTATCAGAATAGTAAACCACAGAGTGTTTTCCCAGAGAATGGATTTTAAATAAGATGTCAACCACCTTCAAAAACAGCTAAAAATTCTCTGTGATGGAGTGTAGTTTGGTTGATTTGCAACCCCAGCAAAACAATGGAACACACAATTTCTACACCTCCTCTCCTCTGCCTCTTCATTTAGGAGTCACATTCATAAATTGAGCCCATCTGCCTGACTTGTGTTTGCAGAGGTAGGAAGAACAAGGAACAGCAGAGGATGGTGCTCTGCATGTCCTCCTTGCTGGGCTGGTTATCTTGCACTCTCCTTGGTCTTTGGCAGGGACTACAGCCTGCAAAATAATGGCCTCAACAGCTTCTTGGGCCACTTGCTGTTATAATCTGTATAATAAGTATTAGTTTAGCTTTTCGTATGGAAAGTTAATCCCCTAATAACATTTCAAATTACTGAACAGTGTTTGGAAAAAATCTTAGCTACCATTCAGAAACCTGTGCTGCAATCAGCTACACAAGATATATGGCATTCTGTAATTAGTGCACACCTTTCAGACTTGAATAATTACCTCTTATGAGTTAAAATTGTGTGTGTTCCCCCGCTAGCCACTATACTCAAGAGATGAGAGAAAAAAAAAAGAAAGAAGAAAAGATAAGCTCTATAGTTCTAAGACAGCTGAATATTCAGTCAGGTAATGTCACTGATTCAGTTATTTCCAGGTGAACATCAGGTTATTCAACCTAGGTGAATTTAATGACTCTGGACAGGTTGTGCAATGAATTTTCCTATAAATCACTTATAATTGCAAACATAAAAATTAAAAATCACTCTGAACAGAGAGCTAGCACAGATTAATGATGGAAAGCAGTAATCTACAGATAGTGGTGCTGCCATTTTAATCAAGGCCATTCTGATGAGAAGCTTCTGAACCTCATGGGCACATCACTAGGATGAAGAGGCTAGGGTGTCTAACCTGCAAGAGGATTACAGTGACTACATGTGATTAGCAAACACATTTCTAATATACTGACATAAAAACTTCAGAGTTTTTCTCTCTAAGACAATGTTATTTTATATTTATCAGAAAGATCAATCACATCTTGGCTTTCCACACCTCCCTCCCCAATATCCATTACCAGCTGGCTATCACTCCTGTACTGAGCCATGGATTAGGATATGTGCTTGTGTTAGTATCTCAAGTCAGCATTTTAAATGATGCAGAGCATTTCAGGTTCCAAATTTCCTAGGTAGAGCCACTTTTTTATCACTGAGTGCTGCAGCTCAACGATGCCATGACCTACTCATAAAAACAGTTGGAATAACCTGGATCAGGGGAGACGAGCCCCAGCTTGATGGCAGTGCTGAAGCCTCCAGCTGATAGAGACATTGTCCTGTCCTGTCCTATGACACAGACTCGCAGCCCACTGTGTCTGCCTGCCTCTTTCATTCTTCCCAGCACAAAGGCCTACATCACACATAGGTGTTAAAACACAAGAACTGGGACAATGCCTCCAGCCCTTTCTGCAAGTCACCACTGCACAACCCACACAGGGTGACTATGACAAACAACAAAAGGACAACTGGCTTCAGACCAGTCACAGGAGCAATTCTATTACTTAGAACAGCAACTGAAAAATACAACTTTTACATTCACACTGAAAAAGGTGGGGTGTGGGGTCTGGTTGTTCTCCTCCCCTTGCTTGCCAAGAGGCTGTAGCAAAGGTCTATGCATGCAGCAAGAAGAGTGCACATCTCCTCTGACCCGGTGTCAATGTGTTTCATCATCTGCTATCCGGGGCTATAAGCCCCAGGCTTATTCATGTATCTCATATGATGAGGAAATCCCGCACTTTTGAAAATAAGTGCATTTTAATGTATCACCTCTTTGGAGTTTTTGAAAGATTTTGTCCCTTTTTAGTTTATATCAAAACTTTTAGGAAAATTAGCTGTGTCAAAGGGTAAAAAATGGAAAGCCATAGTACAGACATTCAGAATTAGAAATTATTTGAATTTTAATCTATCAGACAAACTCATCTACTTTGTCCTGAGCCAAGATTGAAATCAGTCTTTTTTCTGGTTGTAATTTAGATAAGATTGAACTTTTCTGACAGCCATTTTTATCAGATTTTTGGCTCCAGATGAAAGAAACCTTGCAGGTACAAGCATACAGCCAAATGACTGACTGCCACCCTTTGTGCCTGTTAATTATTTCTGGCTACAATATTCTGTGCATAATGGAGCATGGACACAATATGATGGCTTTTCTTTTCCCTCCCCTCCCCCCCTTTTATTTTTTTAATTTGGCTTCTAGGTCAACATTTTAAGAAGTCAACACTTGCTTTGCTGAAAGTCAAGGGATAATCACCCTGGAACACCTTGGGTTGTTTTGTAAAGGTACTTGGTATTTGCAGCTCCCAGTGACTTCCAGCTAGAAGAAATGTGAGAGTAACTGCAATTACAAAATCAGGCCCAAGCTGCTTCAGAATTAATCACTTCAAAAATCTGGAAACTATTAAACAAATATGGACATGATATTGGAAGTGGGTAGGGGAAGAAGTTTCATCCCTGGGGAAAATCATAAACTCCTTGTCCCAAGCCATTGTATTTTATTTTTAACTGTGTCCTACTTGTCATAGGACTGAAGTATTGAAATATTTCTATGTATCACATTAATATAAAATCATTCTGCTTTTTTCTTGTGTGATAGTAAAGTGTAGTCACGTTAGCACATTTCGTTGTATGTTAGTAAAAATGAACGTTAATATGACCTGATACTAATGCACCATGACAGAAAATTCCTAATACGATAAAACTTTCATATCATATTAGTAGAAAAAAGTCAGTTCCTGCCTGTTCCAGGTCACTTTCAATGTTGCCTTTGAGCATAAAGTAATGGCAAGCATTTGTCCGTCTGCAAAAAAGGGTCCCTAGCCCTGTTAAAAGGCAAAATAAAAATGATATTGAATTATGCCTATTTTTTCTGTTTGACTTAGCCCATTGCAGGACAGCCTGTAGATACGTCATATCAATTAGACTTAATTTCTAAGCTTTAACTCTAAGTTACTCAGAACACCTTTTGTAATGAAGAGCAATCTCATTCTAAATGTTGTGGGTTTTTTTTTCTTTACATTAAAAATGTAACCGCTGCAGAAATGTTCAGTTAACATGACTCCTCTCCTCATTTTCTTGACCAGTCTTTGAAAGGAAACAGTCAACCATGGGCAGCATGTTCAATAAGCTCTTCAAAGCAAATGCCAGGTAGACAATTACTGTTATTTCCTTTCTGCAGGAACTCAGATGTGTGGATGCAGCAGAACCAGCCCCCAGCTGGCTCCAGAGCAGCAGGCAGCCAGCTAGCTTTTGATGGGGCAGCTCGGGGACACTTTGTAGGCCAACAACCACACCAGTTACACTGGCTCGTTTGAACGCTGTCATCAGTTCTTTGAGTTGTGTGTATTACACCACTGTTTACAAAAGCTTAATGTTTTATTACACACTTCAGCCACCTCTGGGAATATCTTTGCTTGTTTGGACCAGGATTTAATGAGCAGTCAGTCCTTCTGTCGGACCAAAGTGGTAAATCCAATGTAAAATACCTTAGTAAGATAATCAGTTATCGTCTAAATAATATACACATGTAAATAAGAAAGTGCATCTCAGGACTTCTTTGGCATTTCTCAGAAACTGATAAAATATTGGAAAGAAACACCACCAACTTCCTACAAAGGTTTCTGAAACCGCTGGTCAAGTCAAGTCTAAATTTTAATTAAATCTATTTCCTTCGTCCCTTGTGTCCCAAGTGAGGAACACTCAGGTCATTCTGTCACCTGGTGTAAATTAAGGAGCTCAATTTAAATTCAGATCTTCATGCCAATTTCCAACAGACTAACAACTGTTTTTCTTGGAGTAGTCCCTCTTTCATTGTACTCTCATTACCCTGAACTGTAAGAACAGTGGTATGGTGGTAATCCTAAGAGTTGAAAATACTAAGCTTTCTTACACAGGCTGCATAATTCAGAAGTTAAAGTTAATTCTGCAGAGATTTTAGTTTTTCAATACAAAGATTTAATTTTATGAACAGAAATACATCCAAACAACACACACACACAAAAAATCTACTACTTTTACTTTTCCTCCAGAAAATGAGAGGAACAAAGGGTTTAATTTAAGCTGCCACAGAACAGTACTGAAGACAAATCAATGAATGCATCAGCTTTGGCTAGAGAACATCCCACAAGTCAAACAGTGTAATACTTAGTTTAGTTTGTTCTTAAATTCTGATTATTGGATACAGTTGTGTTGAAGATGCTGAAAAAGCCTCAAAACTTTTAAATAACTTTGCTGTTGTACCTTAAGAGGAAACGGAAAAACCCCAAGTGGTTCTGGTGTGCAACAGCCAGGTTACTACCACAAAAAAAAAAAAAAAATCCAAACCAAAAAAACCCAGGCTAATTTTCAGTTATATTATTGCCTCTGAAACATTATGAGTGCAAAATGTAATTACCTTAATGCTATTTTTGATATCATATCAGCAAATTACACTAAGTCCCTACTGTGACACTTATATCAGGGTAAGAATTATCCTGTTGTGAGTGTCAATCCCAGGGGAAAATGAGGCAGCATA
>VYZU01067118.1:234568-263558 GCA_013401355.1 Ceyx cyanopectus
TTTTATGATGGATAAAAGGAAAAAAAAAGGTAATATAAAGCAATGGCAGTGAAGGGTAATGTAGAAAAAAAGTACAAAGCTAAATAGAAATATTTATCAGATGCATAGATGGTCTAAAGATATTAAGAAAAATAATGAAAAATTACTCTTTCATTGTCATATGCTTCTTGCAAAGACATGCTGGGATAATGCTTCAGCTATAATGAAACTGCTCATTATCTGAAGATGAAGTAACAGGAGAACAAACATCATTTATATTGTTAAGAACAGTTCTGTGGAGGCAGCAAAGGACTACAGGAACAGAGATTCCTTTTTGATATTTGATGCTTATGTAGGTTGATTGAAATTGAATTTTTCAAATCATTTAATTAGAAACTGTACATGGGAGCTCCTTGCAAAAGTATAATGTATGTATTTGTTCAAATTCACAACGCCCAGTCTGAGAGCAGTACAGAATCATGGGGGCAATGGGAAAATAAATCAGGAGAGGATATTTGTGCTGCTCTACAGATGACCAGAACAGATTTTTAGTGTTTGTCATATGGACAGAATATTCAATGTGCTATTTGGAGTGTACTGTTCTCCAGTTCTTACTGATTATCTGGTAATCCCAATGGGATTGCTGTTTCCACTACTCCATGTATACACATTGTGTGCAGCAGCTCCCACCTAAAAGCCACACCCCAGATTATTGTCAGTCCAATGCTAAAATATCAATCTAAATCCCACAAAAGACAATACATGTAATTTCTCAAGTACTGTGTATTTTTTCTCTGCAAATAAGATTTAAAATATAGATGTGCATGATAGCAAAAAAACCTGTTTAATAATAATACTTTCTTCCATTTAAAGACTTATAAAGGTTCTCTATTATCTACAGTCATTTTACACTATACTGAGAATATATTATTTTCTCTAAGTAATGAGGATAAGAGCAGCAAGATGTGAAGCAATTTACTTGAGAAGACCTGGTAGCTGGTCTGAGCTGAAAGCTCAGGAATTCCTGGATGTTATTATTGCACTTCTCCCCATAATCTGGTGCTGCCTTTGCTGTAATAATTTTCCAGTAGCATTTGTATTAATCATTTACACTACCATAGCATTCAAAGAGCCCAGTCAGCCTTGTTACAGCAATTAACATACATACAAGAAAGAAACAGAGCATCAACATCAAGAATCTCTCATACAATGAACCAACTTTTTTTTTTAATAAGAAAATAAAAACAAAACCACAAGCAAACAAAAACAACCCCAAAATAAACCACAAAGGGAGAGGAAGGGCAATAATCTCAGATGAAAAATAACAGTGCAAGCATTCTTGTCATGGTGCTTCCACTTTGTGCTACAATCCAAGGTGCAATAAACGCTGCTGCTTTTACTATGCTGCCTATCTAAGTTTACTTAAATAAAGTTTGCTAATTTAAAAAATAAAAGGGAAAAACTTTATGTGCAAAGTAATTTTACCTTTGCTACATGCAAAATTATAGGATTAAAAAAAGCTGCACAATCTGTTTTGTGACAAAGAATATTTTTCTTGTTTCCTTACAGGATCATCCTTCATGTTTTGTTTTCACATAAGATTTCATTTTACTGTGGATAAAAAAACCCTTCATTTTTATGATGGAATAGTTCTCATATATATATATACATATATCTCAGTTTGTGTGATTAGTGTTCAATAAAATATTCTATGTATCTTTTCAACCACTACAAAGTTTTGCTTTCAGACTCCCTTAGGTTCACACTGAGAATTAACAACTATGTAAAATGGGTAAATACCAACATTTTTTTTTATATTTGTAAAATACCATTATCTACTGTCAGCAGAACTACAGCCAGCAGCTGTGAGCATTCACATGATGGGAACCACTAGGGAACAAGCCAGTTGTCCAGTTAGACACCATTTAAGAATGAAAGCAGTGGGAGAAGAAGATGATATCATGAAGACGGGATAAAGTAGAAGCACAGAAAGATGTCCTGACACTGAGACCAGCACCTTCTCCATTCAAAGGTGGTGAATGAAGCAGATGGGAGCTGTGGGTGGGTGGTGTAGACAGTTGAGACAGTCTTCCACATTTCTGTATGATGATCCAGTCCTTCTTTAAAGGAGAAGAGGACTATTTGACTCTAACACCCTAAAACTGAGACAGAGCAAACACAATAGCAACAGCAGATGAAAAGTGACAAGATAGTGCCCAAGCACCACTGTTGTGTTGGGAAGATGGAAATCTCTAGCAGCATTACAGAAGCGGGAGCCAGGACATGCACATTAAAGGGAGGGGACAGGGGGAAAGCAGGAATATAGAACAATTCAGGTTACAAGTTTGGCCTAAGGAAAAATGTATACTGCTGATGCCTTTCCATGACTAATTATGGGTTCAATTAACAGAGTTAGCTAGAAATTTGTCTTAAACTACCAGGAGTACAGCAAATAATAGATTAATTCTTATTTTTTTCTTTTTTTCAGGAAAACAAAATATTTCAACCAGGAAAAATTTCTTCTTTCTCCTGCATCAACAGGCAATGAGGATCTGACCAAAAATAAGACCTGGGGTTTTAGAGCACTGTAGATTTTCATATGTAACACACCAGACTTGTGCGTTAGAAGAAAAATACTTCATTTAAGAGGCCTTGCTGGGTTTTTTTGGCATGGATCTGAAAGAATTCACCTAAAATATTAAGACCACAGCTAGATCTAAACATTCTCATCTAACCTGAGACTCCCAATTTCTTCATATCACACACTTTGCCAGGACCGGGGAAGGGGACACACAAAGCTCCAAGTCTGCCTCTCACATACACTCAGGACTAACTTCTTCAGCTGCCTAGCTCAGCCCAGAACTGACAGATATTCTGACCTGCACTGGACAGAGTTCACTGAGCACAGTTCTGCCTGGCAATGGCCCTTGTCAGGCTTCATTCTGCTTTCACCTCTTTCTGGGACATTTAAGAGTTGCAGGGAATTCCCCTCGGCAACAGCTGGGGAAAAGCTCTTCCTCCCAACACCCTGAGGAGCAGGGGCCAAATTGGCTGCATTTCATAGCTGAAAAAAGAAACAGCCCTTAGAGCAGATGGCAGGCAGCAAAGAGTGGTGTTCGAAACAATCTTTCAGGCAATTCTATCCAAAAATCACAATTCCATGCAGCTTCCATGTGAAACCCCTGTTACCTGAGAAAATATTTAACTTACTAGTAAATAAATTTCTGATCCTTAAAATTAATTAAATTGTGAAGATAGAACATCTATTATTATTATTATTGTTAAAAGCAAAGGCACATCAGTATAGATTAGTGTTTGAGTACTACCAGTAGAGATGCAATAAAAAGAGACAGCCACACCACCAACACATTTTTCTCTTCTGTACAGATATCAAGAGTAGCAGCCTCATCTCCATTAACAATATGAAACTCATAGCAAAGAAGTGTTCATTGCAATCACTCTGAGGGAACACATTTTGCCACAGGACTGGAAGTATCACATCCTCCTTGCTGGCCATAGCTCACTCTAGACTACTACATTTTGTGTCAAACAGCATATGTAATAATATAACTATAATAACAGGTACTAAAGTGTTCAGGTTCACACCATGCTAAATTGGCTGCTTCTGAGATTTAAATTTAGACTAGAAACTAAAAGTTTCCAAAGGATGTATTGCCTGATTTTACTTAGCACAGCTCATGCTGCTGCTATGTGCTAAATATCATAATTATCATCAATGTGCCCCCTTGCCCATTCTGCCAATTAAAATCACCCCAAAAGTACAACATCAAAAAAATTATGTTTTCTTTAAATTGACCTTTAAAACTGAAGCTTGCAATGCCCTGGTAAGAACTTAACATCTTCATTTACATAATTTTCTTCTAAATTACAAGTCATGTTTTATCAGAACAGAGTAAGCCAGAGGCCACGAGGAAGCTATGAGCCAGCAGCAAACATTCAAACCCCAACGGGCTCAAAAATTCTCACAGGTTATACAACACAAGAAAACAAGGAAAAATTTTTAAACCATGTGCTATTGAATTACATACGCCCTCTTTCCCTTGGGCATTGCCAATCATCATCTGCTCTCTCAACATCTTAAATCAATATCCAAATGAGATGGAAAAGAACAATTAACAAATGCTGAACTGTTAGGATTCTCCATAGCCACCTGGAATTCTATGGCAGCACAACTGCTTGAAATATGGAAGGCTGTTTCCTTCACTTGATACATGGAAGAACATAGGAACTGAAAGTTGTCCACTTGTAGCACCAGCAGCGTCACAGAAGATTAACATCAATCCAGAAGGAACAGAATGATGACTTCTGGATTCACAGTTCTGGCTACAGGAAGGTTTCACTCAACACATGTTAACACCCAACACCCGTCAAATACATATTATTGTACCTTGACAAACGTGTGAAAATACAGAGTGGGGCCCCACAACAGTCCAAGTCTGGAGAGTATTTAATGAACTGAAACAAGTTTGTGGGCATTTCTTGGGTAAAATGGTAGTATCCGCAGGAAAGCAGCATGACATTTTCAAGGTCAGATGCTAGACTTCTAGTAACTTAGAAGTATACCTCTGAGGGGAAACATTGTTAAAATTCTCAGAAAATAGAGATAATCTGGTATCATCTCTGATGCTGATTACTCTCCTTTAGAACACTTTAGCACAAAACCCAAACAGAACTGCTTGGCACCCTCCCCAAAACACATTACATGACATGCTAGATTTTTTTCCCTCCATATTAACCAACCCATAGTTAAAAGAATAGACACAGCTATAACAATTCTTGTGCTTGATTTCTGAAGCAGATCAGGTCCCACAAGCGTATCATGCACACTTAATAAAACATATATAGATGCCTTTTTAGCAAGGACTAGTGGCTATTAAGACAGCTGTTTCTGAAACCACCTAACCACCTGCTAAGCGTTAGGTTCTCACACCTTGACTAACTGCAGGTATGTTGACTTCTGCCAGACAAAGCACCCGTGCAGCCACTCCTCTCTCCGTGCCCAGGCAGACATCCCACTATAGCTGCCTTTCAGCAGAGGAAAACCTGCAAAGGCACTGCTGCAGCCCATGAGCCTTCCGGGGGTTATTTAGGTGCCATCTCCAAAATCCTCAAGGTCTTCTAGCAAATGACTATCAGTGGCACTCAAACTCATTTACATTACAAAGCTGCTCTCAAGAGATTACTGAAATCCCCCTGATTTCACTTACTTAATTTGGTAAGCAGATTGTTTCTTCAAAGTAGATTTCCTATCTGAATGAACCCTTACTGTATACAAAACACGATACTGAATATAGGCTCACAGAAGCAGTTTATTTTTGTAACTAGGCTGGTGTTGTTAGAGATGCACAAAGGAAAAGGGTAAAAAAAAAAAAAAAGCTGCACATTTTTAACCTCATGTCTAGGTTGTGGTGGGCAGACCTACAGAACACCAACCCTTGAGCACAGAAGAAAACCATCTGTGTACTGCCACCTGTGCCAGTGCTGTAGTCCTGATTTCTAGCAGCACTAGGGGAAGGGGGGAAGGGGGGGAAACACATTTTAAAAATCATATTTGCTCCTACTCATTAGGTACTTTTATCATTTGCACAGCTACTGTGTTGGATCAAGTCCCCACTGTACCTACAATCAGATCTGAAGATATTTAAGAAATAAGAACACTTCATTGGTCCACTAAGCTCGATCTTTCCTGCACAGTGTAACCTCATTCAAAATTGTAAAGCATGTTTAGCAGCCCACTGAGCTCTGCTGTGAAAGCTCACCATATAAAAATGTCATTTGCTTTTTGTGGTGACAGCTATAAATGTGAGCTATGAGTTCCTCCAGGAAGTAGGATATCATAGTCCAGCTAGCACTCCTCCTCTCCTGTCACCAGGACTCTCTACAAAAGGGTACAGAAGGCAAGAAGTCATCTCTCAGCTTTCACCATGGAGGATGCAATTGCAACAGCCCTGCCTCTGGCTCCTCTGCCCAGTAGTAGATTCAACAGACCCGGCTTGCACAGATGGGGAAACATGAAATACGTTTTAAAAACACTAGGAAACAGTTTACCACAGAAAGGTAGAAATATGCTGCAACAGAGCATGCCTGTCAGCTGTGGTCTTGCAAAGGCAGACTTGGACATCCTCTGAAACACAATGCTCTCCTCCACACTTCTGCACAGTACAGGGGAGAATTAGGGAAAATTTAGAATCACTCATTCTACTTATCTTATAAAATTATCTAAATGCAATCCATCCAAGATTAGGACACTTCCCTCACATATACCCACATGCACAAGAGTTACAACATTAATTCTTTTGGAAAGGTAAACAGAACACGAGGCTCAAAGAGACTGATAAATTAATCTCAAGTATTACAAAGGCATTATAGGACTTCTTACTCATTTTTAACAATTATAAAATATAGATAAACATAGGTTCTTATAAAGGAAGATGTATTTTAAAATTAAGTGTCATACTTGACCCGCATAAGGCTTTACCCTTCCAGGGTGAGCTATTTCTTTAAATTCCCAAAGTAGCATGGCAGCATAAATCTGTTCCATTTTTCAGCCTCCTTCCATCACTCCTCTACCTTCACTATATTTTTCAGAATGGAGGAATGTTTTCTGTGAGGCAGTTAAGTAAGGAGACAAACATTTTCAGCCTTTCTGATTCTAAGGGGCATCTGACAAATGGGATGGCTTTTCATCAGCCTCCCCATAACAGCAACAGGGAAGTTTGGGAAACACAGAATTCTCTGTTCTTTCAACACAAAGCACTAACAATTAAGCAGGCACAGAGAAGTTTGCATCCTGAGCTTTACCAAAGCACTATAAAAGATGAGAGCTCACCAGTGCTGAACTCAGCAAGAAGGGTAGAGTGGCCTCAGCTCACCCCCACCTCAAAGGGGGCTGCAGCACTTCTGCACATACAGGAGCAGGGTCACACACACTTTCATGTGAAAAAATTACCTGCCACATATGTAGCCCATAGGTACAGATGCCCAGGGATTCAATCACCACAACCAAATAAAGTCTTCCCAAATTCCAACACCTTTTTTTTTTTTACATAGAAAGGGCAGATTATTTGTGAAAATATAGACTTCAAAGGCTTAACTTTTTTTCAACAATGTTGAGTCTCTGCAACTATAACTTCAGTTCTAATCCACATACTGTCCCCACCTCTAAATTCTTAAATACAACACTGGAAGTATTGAGGATGTGTAATTTTTGTTTGTTGGTTGTTTTTTGAGGGGCTGTTTTGTCTTTTTAATATTTATTTAATTTTTTAAGCAGAAGGAATAGCTCTCTGTTTAGCTGCAAGCACTCAGCTACTAATTAAATCTGCCAAAGGCACTCTGGAGATGTGTTTTTGCTGTTTTCTGAGTAAACAGGGAATCAACGTGCACTGTACTGGCTTTGCCAGGGCACTGCATAGCCCTCGCTTTAAAGGGTGAAGTAAACAGCTTAAGGAAGAAGAAAGAGCTTTGAGGATTGTGTCATACAAGCATTAATATAATGCTCACATCAGCAGCACTGTGGCTTTTTAATTTAAAGCATGTATTCCTTTGAGAATTACCATTATCTCATTTTTTCGCACTCTACCTATTATACAATTCTTTTCGGAGATCTTAAACGTGACTGTCATGGCTTCTGAAGAGCAGCAATCGCTACCCACAGCCACCACCAGCCCTTTAAAAGGGCCCAGAGGGGAAAGCCAACACATCAATTGTTACAGCTTTCAGTGCGTCCTTTTAAAAGGAAGAGTTAAGTGTTATTTTATATATTTTTCATGCATAATTTCAGTTATTTCTCAGTAAACATATATCCCAGGGCTCTGGCACTTCATCACAGAAGTTTAATTGAAGAGGGGTGTTGAATGCAAAATGCTCGCGGGGGGGTGGGGGGAGCGTGGGAAGGTGTGGGGCTGTTCACCCTTCGGAGGGAGCTGGCAGGCGGGGCTGGCCCCGCGGCGGGGGGAGGCGGCCGCGCTGACACCCCCAGTCCCCGTCCGTCCGTCCCCCGCCAGCCGCCGCCACCGCCCCGGGCCGCGGGGCCGCGGCGAGCGCAGCGCTATGGCGCCCCCTGGCGGTGCGGGGCGCGGCGGGGCGAGCGGTGGCGCGGCCGGCAGTCGGGCGGGGGCAGCGCCAGCCTCACTTGATGACTACACAATGAGAAGTGATATATTTTAATTTAAACACCATAAACCTATTGAGTGCTTAATTAACTTTAACCGTCTTTAGGGGAATGAAGCCAATTTGAGGGGGTCAAAAGGAGTTGCTTCAATATCAAACAGTTTTACATAGTCAATCCATTCATTCGGCCTACAGCTACTGATTAACACACAAAATTAACATGTTAGTAAAAATTCATATTCAGGTCTCTGGGGAAATTAAGATGCACATGCACAGAGCATGATTAGCACAACTATTGTTTTCCCTCAACAATATAATTTAATGGGTTTTCAGAATTACAGAAAGAGAGACTCGGTGGTGGTTTGAATTGATTATTTACCACAAAGCTTTGAAATATAGAGAAGATTGAAAACATCCTGAGCCAACAGACCAGTGACTAAGGAATAAGAGGAGAGCAGAGCAAGTCCCTGCTGCCTAAGGGTATGGCTGGAGCACGAGAGCACGCAAGCACCAGGCCCTCACATGTCTCCCAACACAGCCTCCCTTGCAGCCCAACCAACTCCCCAACAGCTCTTTCCTTTGCCCTTTCCTACTTACACCTTCCTGTCCTCTTCCCCTCCTTCCCTTTCATGTCTTGATGTTATTTTTCCATTGTGTCATTTGCTTTAGTAAGAGAACAAACAGCTTAAAGTTTCTTCCTTTGCCTCAAAACACTGCACATGCCAATTACTTTTCAGAAATAAGAGGATTAGGAAGGGTGCCAAGCAGAGTGAATGTGTATAAAAGAAGCAATATTTAAAAAATATACAACTGGCAAAGCCAAGCAAAAATCACAGCCTGAAGGACCTGGCTTGAGTAATTCTGAAATAAAATGAGAAATCCTCAGTGACTTCAGCAGTTTTTTGGATCAGGCCCTCACACGTGGGCGGTCGTCCCCCTCCCATGGTGTCCCACATCCTACCGGGTAAATCATCATTTCCAGTACAGAGCGGCACCAGGAGAGTCACCAGCTACGAGATTACACACAGGGGTGGGTCATATGAGGCCACCCAAGCCTGAAAGTCAACAGCAAAGCAGAAAAACAGAAAGTGGCAAATGTCTGGTTTCTTGCAGCACTAAACTGCCAGTAGACTCTTGTTCAGCAAGTCTAAAAAAAGGTAGTCTCATGGGGTTCAGATCAAACATTTAGAGTAATAAAAGACCCTTTTCTCCTTCTTATCTGAATAATGTACCTAAAGTCTACACAAACTGTCAAACTAATAAAGGTCTTGTGACAGGTAAATGGTCCCTGGCTTTCTAGGTTTAACATGTTAGCTTTTTTTATGACAGTAAAGTCAGAGAGACAGGGAATTCTCATCAATACAGGTGACCATGCATACAGCTGGTTAGAAATCTAGCTACTATATCCATCTACTACTGACTGAGCCATGAAAAGCATCTGGAGTTTTAGATCAGAAAACAGTATTAAAATAATATAGTGAGGGTAGTGGAGTAGAAGGGGATGGAAAAAAAATGACTGAATGTCACATGAGGGCACAGGTTAGAAAACCAATGTTTGGTTTATCTTCAGATGATTTCTGCAAAATCTATGGTGAAGCGTGTAGAAGTGGAAAGTTGGTAGCTATCTTGTACTCAGCCTTTAATCAAACACTGGAAGGACTGCAAGAAAATAGGCACAGCTCAGCAGTGATCATAGTTAAGCTTGACCTTCTTGGAGATGTGATATGTAATAGCAATCTGCATTAAGATTTCAAGAAAGTGAGTGATTTATATATTGCAAAGATGGAAGTCAGAAATAGCAAATAATGGTAGAAGTCGGGAAACCCAAAAATAGCTCCAAAGAAGTAAAAATATATTTGAAGTGATGGTGTTAAAAATTAGTCTGAAGAGTGGGAAAGCAAGTTATAAACTCAGGATTGTGGTGTTACAGACAAGGAATCTGCAGAATAGACAGCAAAAGCTAGAGAGAAGCAAGGATGATACCTTTCAGAAGATTTCTTACTACTTAATCTGTTTAACCAGCAATACAAAAAGAAAAAAGAATAATTAGTAGACTACAGAGAAGCAAAAATATTTCTGTTAACTGGTTTCAAAAGCAGTCTTGCCATTTCGCAGATGCTGAGGGCATAGTCTGCCAGAAAACCTATTCAAATTCAGTTAAATATCTAAATAAGAGATATTGAAGAAAGGAAGTGGTTGCTTTCAAAGAATTTGCCTAAAAATTAGGACAAAACAAGGCTGACAAAGATTTCTAAAAGAAGCAGACATCATAGCTATTAAAAGATACTTTGCTTGAATACAGACATAAATTCAAAAGGAATGGGAAACGCCAAAGGATGATCATACTTTAAATCAGCTTAAAAGACAGGTGTTATGGATGGGCCTGGAAATTGTTCATCACAGCCCATTTCACTGGGTCCATCTGAGTTTACAAGATAGAGATCTGGATGTGTTCTGTTGACTGAGCAAGGCAAAGCAGCAGAGAGGAGGAGCTGAAAGCAAGGCTCTTTATATCAGTATCAAGCAGAGCAGTTAAAATCACATCAGCTCTTCTCCCAGTGCAGTGTGAGACCAAACAAGTACAGCATCTGTGAAAATGAATGAAAGCCTCCTGTCCTACAGGAATTGTCAAAACTGCCAAATGAAGCCCTTGGTTATCATTTAGGCAGTATTGAAAAGTCTTTTGATCAAAGCACCTTCTAAAGATGTACTAATGAAATAATCTAAATTGACTGTAAATGTGCCAGGATGGGTGTTGAGAAGGGGAACCACTAAGATACTGTCAAAATTAAACACAAACCAGCCAGGTGACACTGCCCCGTTAAGGGCTCAACTCCAGGTAAGGCTCAAGGAACAGTTCAGGAAGTGACATCACCATGTTAAGAAAAATAATGATGGCTCTGGACAGATTCGTGTATTTATTCTTAAATACTTGAAACAAAGTGGGCACCTATGTTGTGTAGATGAGATGGCAGAAGTCTCAACTTTCAAAATGGAATAACTGGAAAACCTCAGAATTCCCCTGTGGGTCTTTGCAATGGACAATCCAGAAACACAATGGCATTTGAATTTAATGAAAATGAGGGTCAGAGCATTTGCATTACCCACAATGCTGGTTACTAAAAAGCCTGAAAATTACTTTCCATACCTCATGTTCAGGGAATCTAAATGTGTGATTTAGATCTGCCTACTGTAGAATCACTGTAAATAAAAAGCAACAGTATGGTCAAGAGGAGTACACAGTGCCTTCCAGCAAAGCAAGAAATAAAACCACTGTTATTAATTACTTTATTTGTCTTTAGCTTTTGCTGCTGCAAATCTAAGGATCCAACAACATTTTATGGATGGAGATACTTTTTTCATGGAAAGAAATTATCAAAAATAAGATCATTTACCAGCAAATTCTATAAATGACATGAGATAGTACACATACAACAAAATATATTTCCACTGATCTTTCTCAAAATCTGGACGACAAAAGGCCCAACGAGAAATCAGAGTGCAACAGCACAACACATGGGAGTCTAACACATAATGTGTAACAGAAAGGTATGTACAGAAAGAGTATTACAGAATCAAAAATGTATAATAAATACCACACTTGTTTCAGAATCTCTGACTAGAAAATAATATTAACGTTTATAGCAAATAAACAAAAGAAGAAAAAAAATGTCACCAATCAACAGATTCCTACTGAGAAGCATCTTTCATGAAGTCTCTGTCTCCTGACAAAGAACACTTGAGGGAGTGCACGGACCACAGTGCCTCAGTGAACAGAAAACAACCCTCCATCTGTCTACCTCATATAAGCCTACTTCCTATCAAAAGCAAATGATAATGAAGTTACTGCAGCACCTATCTACTTAAGCCACTTAACTATAATATATCCCCAAAATTTGCTTTTATCACAACACAATCATAAGTAGGTGATGCATAGATTAATTCCATGGAAAGGCCAAAATATCTAGATTGTGTCTAAGAATCAGTGAACAGTTATACTTTCAATTGCTGAATTATTTAGTCTAACACCTAGTGAGCAACACAACTAGTGGGCAAAGTTTGTAAATGCTGTGTGTACACCCTAAAGCTCACACAATACTTTTAATTGCTTATGCATCATTACATGGAATACATGTGAACTGCAGTAATACAATTCTCCACAGTACACAAGAAGTTCTGAACCATTTTTTGCCAGCTGGTAAAAAAAAGGAAAAGTTTAGAAGAAAGACTGAATTTATTTAATATTATATGTTTTCTGGCATTTGTTTAACTTTAAATAAATCAAGAGGGAAAAAATCCCCCCAAAACCCTATAAAAACTATAAAATACATTCACAGCTTGCATCAGTAATTCAACTTGAAGTTCATGAACACTCCGGACACCCACAAACTATGTATGTTTCCACTGAAACTACACAGACACCAGTGGCATTTGGAAGGACATAAGCATATATACATTTCATAGAGGTTTACAGTAGTATATTCTAGAAGGCTATGTGGCTTTGGAGTTGCAAAAAGAGTGCTCCTTTATTTTATGTTTGTGATGAAAATAGTACTTGATGCAATGACATTTTCTGTGAACTTTCTGTATAGCACAAGTGATAGTCTGAACTCCATTTAAAAACAGAAGAGCAAAAGCTCTTCCTATTATGATCTTTTCAAGCAGAATAAGTGAAGAGTTATGGCAAGTTCATGCCACTTCTAAGATGTTTAACACAAGTATCATAATTGTCACTTAATGGGTCAGGAAACAAAGACAGACTTGTCTCAGTGGTGTTGTCTGTTCTCTATAGATCACACTTATTTTCCTTTCATATTTAGGAAATGTAATTATGTCTAATTCAAATTACAAGAGAGAATAATTATACAAAGCCTTTTTTTCTTTATAGTTAATCCTCTGAATATTTTATTTGCCAATGCATACAATTTTCCAAAAAGAAAACATTAACTTATGTGGCCCGTATGGAATTTATTTAATTATATTATATTCCAATATGGTTCTCTGCAATTTATTATGTTAATTAGTTAGATTATGTGTGAAACATTTTATAATGAGCCCATTCCTTTACTTTGCATGTATTTTTTTTAATCCTTCTAATTAATGATTTTTTTTCCAGTTGTAAGGTAGCTGAGCTTTGCAATTCGAACAAGATATATTATAATTTATATAAATGTTGATTTAAGATTTTGAAAGCATTAAACAGTATTTTTAGACTGCAATCTCCTTACTGCAATGAAGCACAATAATTGTCTAGTTGATATCATGATGGTATCCTATACTATTTTTGGAGTAAATACTATAGTCTGGATTATAAATAGAGGATGAAAACAAACAAACAAAAAAATGACCTCCAATAGTTCTTCACCTAGGAGGGCAGAAGAGGATTACAAGAAAGCCTCTAACAATCAGCATCTGCAAATCTCTTGGAAATGGGCCAACAAACTGGATCCACAAGGATCTTTGTAAGAAATCGTTAGTTTGTTTCCTACTGTGTGAATGGAGAAATGGTCAGTGGGTGTAAAAGCCCTCCTGTGATGTCTTCTATAGAACATGGTTTGGAACAGTCCTGGGGTACTGCCTCACTCAAAACTGCATTTTACACAAGCGATTTTCCCTTACTTACTGAAACAAGGAATGCCCTCTACTTTCTTGACTGAATTTTTGGTAGAAGAGGCTGAGAATTTTTGTAGATACCAGGAGGCTTGCATGGACACAGTCTTATATGTTAGCACTGGAAACAGGTTTCCCAGATAATGCTGGGAGTCCTAGCACATTCTGCATTTAGCTGGGAATTCATGTTTTTAATCTCCAAATACAATAAAGTCCCTTTCAACCCAAGCCTTTCTACAATTCATTCTGTAAACTGAGAACAAAATCTCACTCGTCACCACCATTTTCAGCCCAACACTGCATCAGGTAACACAGAACAACACTGTAAGACAAAGACACATAAGCTCATAGGAAAAAAAAAGTACTGGATAACTGGGGTACACACCCATGTACCTGACAGTAGAAGTCTTAAATGGCACTTACGGAACACAAACTCACTTTAAGTTTCACTGTGTCAGGAGAAACAGTATCTCAAAATTCAGACCTAGAGGACCCATCTTTTGCAAATAATACAGATGTCATTCATTCGTAAGTGGCAGAGAACGGCAAAAAGCCCTGCTGCTCAATGCTAAAGGCAATGGATGCATGCATTACAAAAAAACCCCACACTACTCCACAAAGAAATTCAAGTTGAATCAGTCTCTCTCCTTAGATCCTGAATTGCTTTGCCTACATGTCATCTGAAAATATATTACCACTATAGAATCACTGGTGTTGGCCCAAATGTCACATTTAAGTCAGTTTCCAATTATTATATTACCATTTATATTAATTTTCCCATAATGGGAGCACTGTTAGAGCACTATAAAAAAAACTTCTGCTGTGGTCACATACATTTCAAAGATTTGACAGGCTAGACAGACACAGAAGCCCTATAAATATTTCAGATGACCTAAATTTTTTTGACCAACAGATACTGATGTAATAATGAAAATAGATGGAGGCAGAGAATGGGCCAGTGTATGTTCCAAGCAAACTAAGCTTGTGTGGATTTCCTCCTGCTATGTTCAAGTCACATTCACTTCCACCTACAGTCCACATTCTTAAAATGTTTATATACTTCGTGTTATATCTTTTGGCTTGACTATTGCTACAAACCAAGAAAGTTCAGGACTAAATTATTGGTTATCTCATGAAGAACAATGGAAATACTGCTACATGTCAAAGTAAACACAGTATACCTGGCAGCAGACATTGCATCTTGTGCAAACACCGTGAATTTTGGCTGCACTGGAGATTTTGCCAGCATTAGCTCCACCAAAATAACTCCAAATCATTAAAAATTGCATAGAAAAGCCTCATGCAAAAATGATCCCTGACAAATCACATCTGTATTCCCTACATTATAAGCAAAATACAAGCATAATTGGTCTGCAAGCAACGGATTCCTTAATATTGCAGTTTGTATCTCTGCACACTAAGCCAGTACCAAACCAAAAAGGCAATCTTACCTACACTCGTTATTTAGATGTCTTCCTGTGATATGAAATACAGGAAAAATCAACTATAAAGTTACCAACACAATTTAAAATATTTATGTTCTTTTATTTTAATAAAATGATTCACACACTTGCTCCCAACTGTGCAGTGAAGGAACTCTCCAGTGTATGTTCCTTCAGCAGGTAGCCTTGAAGAAAAATGTCACAGTAGATTAGCTGGGCTAAGAAGGTACATATTAGTCCAGCCCTGTTTCTTTTCAGGCTGCAATTTTGCAGAATACCCATCCTGTTACTCTATAGCAAGAAGGAGCTTGTATCTCACTCTTCCTTTCATCACACTGAGGCACAACCCAGTAAGAGAAAGGAAAACTGTCTAAATTGTGGCCACCACTTCCTTAGAGATCTCCCACAGCAATGCTCGCTTGCAGGTGACAGCTGAGAGCACACCATGGACTAATAGTTTAATTCTCAGTGCAAGTTCTTAGTATATCATTAAAGGCTCTCTGACAGTGAGCCTTTAAAGCGCCTTATCTTGCTTTAATGCTCTTTAGACAAGAATTAAATAGGACTAATACATTCACAATGAAGTTTATGTGAATAGCTCAGGAATGACTGCATAGGCTCCATTTTTTTTTTTTAAATTTTTTTTAGAGAGCAAAGTAGTGACCGTAAAATCAGATAAAACATTCTATTCCCTCCACTAAATATCTCTGTACATCACAACTTCTCAGCAATTCCTCAAGACGTAACAACCAACTAGTCTCTGTGGCCTGTACCTTCTTTCCCATCAACACAGTGTGCATCATCAGAGCAGGGATTACAGTCTGTGTCATGCTATGACTGGCAGGAGTTGAAATACTCAAGATCAGTTCCTGAATCTTTCTGTGGTAGTTGCTGGATACAACTAACAACCACACAATCTTAAGATGCAGCACTGTATAATCTTTGACAAGTCTCTGCTGAAAAAAATCTTTGCACTGAGTCACAGGGTTCCTCAATTTCTAGCTCCAAGCCTTTCAATGCTGCAATAGCTTTAAATTAAATGACTGGTGGTGAACAAATATTCTTACCACATGTATTATACACTTCAACACATCACTGACAGTTTTAAAAATTCATCTATTAAAGTCATAGTCTAGCTGTGTATTTAAAACAATGAAGTCATCATTAATTCTGTAAATGCCATAATGGGCTTTTAGAAATTACAAAATAATCCTTTCCCACGCCATACATTGATATGATATTTGTTTAACTAGGTGATCTTCTTAGTAAGCACTAATTTAATTTTTTTAAAAATATGTAGCAACAAAATGCATGAAAGAACAAAGTTACCCTATGCAATTCTTGACACCATAAATTCCAAGATCCTGACACGCCAAACTAACTAAAAATACACGAGTGCTGCCACATTCATTTTACACCAAAGGGTTAATCTCACATATTTAATATCCTACCTCAAACAAGAAAACTATAGCAAGAAGCAAACTCTTACAGTAGCCTTAGTAAGACCATGCTACTCCTTCAGAACACAACAGAAAAAACAGCCATGCAAATGGAGATGAATGGAGCACAAGCCACCGAGGTAATTAAAAATGTATTTTCCATCTCCTAGTAATTGAATTGTGTACAAGCTGCAAGTTAATGAGGTCATCTACCCTCGAGCACTGACAGGAAAGCAGGAATAATTATCTTTCAATTTTTTCTTATGTAGCAATTAATTTTAACCATTCGCCTACACTCCACTCCCACTCTCCTCATTCCAGTCAGTCAAAGTCAGCGCTAAGCCGAATTGACAAGCAATTGATACGGCAGCGGCAGAGCCGCCGAGGCGGGCGAGGTAATCAAGGGGCTGCAGCTGTTGAGGGCCGAGCGCTTCCAGGTGAATGTCACCTGAGATTTTGCATTCTGCCACTCGGAGGACTTGGGACACACTGTAGTGCCTGACAGCACATCTGGTGCCAGGTGGGCAGGGAGGGGACACTGCAGATTCGAGAGGGAAACAGAAGGATGGACAAGGATTGATGAACGGACAAGACTTGAAACAAAACTGTCATCCTTTTATTTTTTTAAGGCTCATCTACTCTCAGTATCACAGACTGCACTTGGTAGCCGGATGGGGAAAAAAAGTGTCATGCCTTGGTTTTCAATTCAGATACACAATCACCAATTAGACTCAAACGCTTATATGCTTCCTGTAACTATCTGACAGGGACTTACAGCAACTCTACACTTCAAAGGAACTAAATATGTGCCAAATAAAATCTGTGAGTGAGACACAAAAAGCAGTTTGGCACTTTGACCTGTGGACCGAGGCCTCCCAAGCTCTGTGCAGATGCCCACATTTATAATTGGGCTGGAAATCTCTGTGGTTCTTCCTTTGACCTGCACCATCTTTCAACAGCTAAAATGAGCAGTTTTGCTCAGAAAAAAAGCAGTCAGAGGTCTTTTAACAATGACAATGTCATCGTGTACTTAACTCAAACATTGCTTAAGATCAAGGACAGGAGGCCTAAGTGTTTGGTTATTAATACAACTCCTACGTTTCCTCCCTCAGTTAACTCTACAAATGTTATCAGCACATTGAATGCTAGATGGAGCACATGAAGATGGTCATGTGAGCCCACACCACAATGACAACTTGTTGCTGTATGTCAGTGCATGTCGACTTGTCCCACTTGCCCTCGAGCTAAATTTCTTCTACAAATTTTAATTATTATTTTTGGCTAGCATTTTAGAAAGAAGGCCTTTCCCAACAACAAGAATTCTGTCTGAGACACTCTTCAATCCATGAACAAACAACAATTATGTTTTATTCACCTGGCTGAGCAGAGTGGCAAGTCTGACTGCTACGTAAAACTTCTTCACACTTGCAAGATGTATTGAAAAGTCTTTCTTCTGTGCACTAATATAACTGCAGAGAAACACCATAAGAATGGCAGAAAGTATTTTGTGTCAGTGGTGGTGTAAATAGAGGAGAAATCTCAGACCACTGTCTTTGACTCACAGTCCACAGTCCAGCTGCCTCTTCCTTTTACTCTTACTAGTCAAACCAAGGTGTTCTTTATTAAGTTAGTTCTACATATTTCAGAAGTTTCCAACAAATATGTTCCCTTTTAAATAAGCATAATTTTCAAAGCAAAACAAAGCTTGATAGTAAAAGTAACAAAAGTCCCTAGTGCTCTACTTCAATAGAAATGTAAATAATGGTTATTGCGTGGGTGAAAGTTAGTAGGCAACACCTGGAAAAGTGGTACATATAAAGGTCACCTCAGCTTCAGTATAAAATTAGCTTCAGGAATGAAATCAAAGGCAAGCAAATGCCAACATGTAGAGACTGGAGGGAAAAGGAGTCGTCACTTTCTTTTGAACACACAAAATATAACAACACCTGACAGCACAGTAATATTGTAAGAGCAGTAATTTCTATACATTTATTTTTTCAACTAACTTTCTATGTACTTTGCAACAGTATTCTACTTCCTATGGATGCTGCATTTCACAGTCTGAAAGCTATTGAGCTAAATACAAATAGACAAGGAGACATAAGAAGTTTGTTTCTCCTGAAACAAAGATCAATTTTTTCTACACAATGTCCACTTCTCATCTCATAGGAAGATGACTGATGCTTACCTGTAGCAAATGCACAAAGCAACACCTTCACAAATATCAGCAAAAGGAGTTTTTACCAGGAAAAAAAGCTATGCTTTTTGCTTTTTCATTCACTACCGAGCAGTGCCCATGAGAGTTGAATCAATTTGAAAAAAAAAATTGAATCAGTAGATATTGAATCAATATCTACTCTAAGAAATGATAAATGAAAACAAGGGGAGTGACTTCCATTTAGTCAACTAGAAATTAATACTCTTGGACAATCACAAAATATGACCTAAAACACTTGACCAGGATTGAAATGACAACAACAACAAAAATCCAACACAAAACAAAAATTCAACCTCCCCCACCAAGCCCCAGCATTTTAGCAAATTGCAGCTAAGTGCAAACCTGGGACAGCTGCAAACACCAGTGACCAGTCCAGATTAAAAGTAACCAGCTACCGTAATAGAGAGAAAAGCATATCCAGAAAGCTAGCACTCATCACTCACCATTAAATTAATTTGAAAACATATACACATGGACATGATGGAAAGACATGAATTGTACTACAAAGACAAAATAATTTTCAGTGGTTAGTTAAATGTTGTCAGTCATCCTAACCATTTCACAGCCAGCTTTCTCCCTGTAATGGCAGATTAAACTTGGCAGACTTGATGGGGCGTAATAAACTTCATGTATCTAACATTCCTCTTTTTGCAAAGCTGGGGCATGTTCATCCCTTTAGGTTTACTCCAGAAAGCCCAGATAAAACAAGAAGATCAGTTTCCATGTTCTCTGGAGGTTTTCCTGCTCTCATTAGAAGGGAGAGTTCAAATATACATGCGCAATTGAGGAAGTCACTTCATTCTCTGCCTTGCCTCTACAGTGCACAAGGACAGAGGAACGAAACCCTCACTCAAACAGGGCCAGTGATCAGGGAGCAGAGACAAGGTTAACATTGCAACTTTTCTGCTGAACATATACGCTATTCTGCTGGGTCAGATAAATGGTTCATCCTGAGAAGTATCCTGTCTCCAGCAAAGAGAAAAAGGAGATTCTATTCGTGAGATCAAGGAACACTGATCATTATGGTCTGTTTTCCTTGCATCTCCCAGCATTCAGAACTGTCATCAGCTGTTTTGTAGACGTGGGAAAAATGAACACAAAGAACTAGCCTTAGAATCATCCCCCTTTAGCTCCAAAAGCAAAAGCCTTTTTCTCATTCATACCAGGGCTAACTGCTACTTGAGCTGACCACAAAAAAAGGGAACCACCTCTACCTCAACATACATCAAACTCCAGAAGAGCAGGTATGTTACCTGGCTACCAAAAAACCTCTATAATCAGAAGAATTCATGCAGAAAATGTGATAAAAAAGCAGATTAAGCATTTTCTTTCAAAAAATCAGAAGCTATTCTGAAATAAACCACAGCCAGAACAGAAAACAAGAAACTACCTAAAATGCTGAAGTCTAGAATAACAGATTGAGAAATGGAATTACTTTGCTTCATTCCTTAGTGGATTTTCTTTTGATTATTATGAAAACACTAAAAGAAGCAACCTGGCAGCAGCTATTCATTCCATTATGTTCTCTTAAGGTAATAGCTAAGAGCCCTGGCCCTGCATAGAGATGTGCATCCCTAAACTGTGTCAATCTGCAAATGAATATGGTCCCACTCCAGAGGCATGTCCAACTTAAGATTAGAAAAGTCAGCTTTGAGTCTTCCATTTACAAAATTCAGTCTCTGATATAAATCAATGCTAACAACTTTTAACTTGAGACAGGTCAAATTCTGCTCAAACTTTTTCTCATGAAGAGTCTCAGAGAGATCAACAATTACTTGCTAGACTAATGCATCCCTCTAAGTACTTAAAAAAAAAAAAAAAGGTTGCATTCTGTGTCAATGCTAAATCAGCTTATTGCATAAACATATTCACTCATGAAAGATTTTGGGCTGCACCATTAAATAGTTGTGTTTTTCTAAAATCCCATCTACCCAGATGTTGCTTATCAGTCATCTCTTTAATTATTGCACTCTGGTGCCTTGAGCTGGCCTGAGCACTCAGTGATAATGGTGCATGTGGACTGCACACTACATCACTACATTCCAGGCACTTTTACTCCCCCCCGCTCTTCTCCCAAGGGTCATATAGGGCATCTACATGAAATGGTTACACAAAGAGGAAAATGCATTTAAAAAAAAAANCTTTGCAACAGTATTCTACTTCCTATGGATGCTGCATTTCACAGTCTGAAAGCTATTGAGCTAAATACAAATAGACAAGGAGACATAAGAAGTTTGTTTCTCCTGAAACAAAGATCAATTTTTTCTACACAATGTCCACTTCTCATCTCATAGGAAGATGACTGATGCTTACCTGTAGCAAATGCACAAAGCAACACCTTCACAAATATCAGCAAAAGGAGTTTTTACCAGGAAAAAAAGCTATGCTTTTTGCTTTTTCATTCACTACCGAGCAGTGCCCATGANCCTTTAGCTCCAAAAGCAAAAGCCTTTTTCTCATTCATACCAGGGCTAACTGCTACTTGAGCTGACCACAAAAAAAGGGAACCACCTCTACCTCAACATACATCAAACTCCAGAAGAGCAGGTATGTTACCTGGCTACCAAAAAACCTCTATAATCAGAAGAATTCATGCAGAAAATGTGATAAAAAAGCAGATTAAGCATTTTCTTTCAAAAAATCAGAAGCTATTCTGAAATAAACCACAGCCAGAACAGAAAACAAGAAACTACCTAAAATGCTGAAGTCTAGAATAACAGATTGAGAAATGGAATTACTTTGCTTCATTCCTTAGTGGATTTTCTTTTGATTATTATGAAAACACTAAAAGAAGCAACCTGGCAGCAGCTATTCATTCCATTATGTTCTCTTAAGGTAATAGCTAAGAGCCCTGGCCCTGCATAGAGATGTGCATCCCTAAACTGTGTCAATCTGCAAATGAATATGGTCCCACTCCAGAGGCATGTCCAACTTAAGATTAGAAAAGTCAGCTTTGAGTCTTCCATTTACAAAATTCAGTCTCTGATATAAATCAATGCTAACAACTTTTAACTTGAGACAGGTCAAATTCTGCTCAAACTTTTTCTCATGAAGAGTCTCAGAGAGATCAACAATTACTTGCTAGACTAATGCATCCCTCTAAGTACTTAAAAAAAAAAAAAAAAGGTTGCATTCTGTGTCAATGCTAAATCAGCTTATTGCATAAACATATTCACTCATGAAAGATTTTGGGCTGCACCATTAAATAGTTGTGTTTTTCTAAAATCCCATCTACCCAGATGTTGCTTATCAGTCATCTCTTTAATTATTGCACTCTGGTGCCTTGAGCTGGCCTGAGCACTCAGTGATAATGGTGCATGTGGACTGCACACTACATCACTACATTCCAGGCACTTTTACTCCCCCCCGCTCTTCTCCCAAGGGTCATATAGGGCATCTACATGAAATGGTTACACAAAGAGGAAAATGCATTTAAAAAAAAAAACCTGAGATCTTACAAGGACTCTGTTCATTCTCACTGAACACTGTCTCAACTTAGGACACATCTTGCCCATACTGGGGCTCTGTGGCACCCTGCACCACAGCTCCAGAAGATACAGGCATTAAGAAAATCACCGTGTCAAACTTAGCTCCAGAGCAGAGGATCAATTTCAATGGTCTTAATGACATCTACTGAGAATCCTTGACAGATCTGGTGGTCCTCTCCATCTGTTAAGCTACCAGATCAACATTACTTACTCTATGAGATCTCTCCAAGTCCTCACAGAACAGGTTGACAATTGTGCAACTCCATAACAACTTTTTTATTTCTTGAAGGACATCCTTTGTTGTCAGTGCCATTTTAGTCTCAAAAGCAGTATAATTTAAGGGTACTTCCATTCACCAGCTGGCTCAGTATCACTTAGCCCACTCTCTCCTAATCACCCATGAAAATTAGAGAATAAGCAGAAGTGAATATAGCAAAACCAGATTTCCAACAGGTATTCAGGTAGCAATCTACAAAACCAGGTGAATTTCTACTCAAAGCAACTGGGGAAATTCTGCTTCCTCCAGACACCATGACTAATGTACTGAAGTACTGCATATTAGTTTCGGCTAAGTAAATTAAGTTGATAAAACAAATGTAACAAATCTTCACCAATAAAAAATGGTGAAGTGCTGTTGCACCCAGCTACCCTCAGATTTGAGTAAAGGTCACATATGGTCAGTTATAGCAGGTACTATTCCCTCAAAGATGTTCTGCAACTTAAGTTCTCAGTTCCACTACCCTGGCATCACGACTCATTAACTTTTTTTTTTTACTCTTTTGATTGATCATGTTTTCATTCCTACCTCTCCCAAAATGTCATGATAACCAAAACCTTTATTTCTTAGTGTCTGAAAGAAGAAAAGTTATTTTTAATTTCTAATGTATAGGTACAGATTACCTACTGAGTTGAAAAACTAGAATTTATACCACCAGTGAAGATATGTTGCTCATTATAAAATATGCTTGGCAATTCTGACCAATAGTAATCATGTATTTCATACTTTCATTCTGTTCACATCTGAATAAGATATTTAGCAATCAAATATTTAACTGAACAAAATTCTAGAATGCTTTTCTTTTTAAAGAAACTTTTGTATGCTATATTTAGAATATTACAAACTTACTCTTAAGAGTTTACTTTCTCCAGCCATTAAAACATTCTACTCTTTCAAGATCAGCTAATTCCTCACTTTCCCCCAGTAGTAATGACTGCACTCTAGAAATGAATGACCCTGTGACAAAGTTTGCTAGCAGAGGTGTTGAAGGGTTTACCTGCATTACTGCAGCTCTCCTCCTGCTCTCTGTACACACAACTCACTATGCTGTAAGATCCTGATCACCTCTTCATAATTCATGAAGCCTGCTACACTATGCCCACTCTGACAGTCAAACTTATACCATGTTCACCCAGAAGACATGCACTGTGAATTAAAATTACCCTTTTTTCTTCCAGTAAAATAGAAAAAGAAATCAGAACTAATCTTCCCTTAGGTCCTTCCCTTCCCCCCTAGTTTATGTGGTGCAGACCAGCCTGCAATAATCAAACCAGAGCCATTTAGTGTATAGTCTAGTCTTGCTGTGACTAATAGGATGATTGGTTGTATAGCTTCTTTATGGTTGTTCATTATATCACCCTTACATAAAGTAATTTAATTTCAGTGGGATAATTAGGGTATTTCTAATCTAACTGATAGTCTGAATGAAATGAGATTCTCAGAGGGAGATTTGTGTACCAGGAGATTGGTGACCTTCGGCCCCAATTTTCACACAATGTATTAAGCTGACAGCCTTACTTCCAAGCCCTGCTGCACTGGCTCTTCACCACTTGTGCAGATCTAAGAGCTACAGAGAGCAACACTGAGTGACATTCTCTACCCAAAATCTCACTATAAAAGGAAACCGTAATATTTTATTTGAATTATGGAAAAATCCAGTCCATTATTCACTAGCTGGAAATGTTGCAGTATTACTAATCTGCTCTGTAAAGCATGTAACTAAACTCTTGATTTTACCCTGCACCTTACAAGGCAACATCAAGTATATACAACAGAGATCACTTGATCCACACCTACCTTTTTGTAAGTATTGAAAAGTAAATCTTCTCCCCCACGAGTTTTCTGGAAACCTATGCAGAAGTTGAAAAAAAGCAGCTTCTGCATCACTGACAAACGGAATCAATGTGGTATTGTATTTATGAACCAAAACAATAGGTTCCCTACCTTTTTCTGTAACCTGTAGCTGTCAAGCAGACCAAATGACCTGTCTGGTTAACACACAAGGCCCTCCATTTCTTCACTGACACATACACACCAGCATCTTTCTGTGTGTCTGTTCTCTGATAGCTGTCATACTCCTTTCCCCATCTGTATAACACTGTCTTGGCTCAGAATAACCCAGCTCTCTGAAAGCAAAGAGCTTTTTTCCTTCAGTGAAGTGTGGACTGAATCTGGCTACTGTGACCTAAAGCCTCCTCCTCCTACCTGCAGTATTGCCCCTGCAGTTGCACATTCCTCTGCTGATCCTTGTCTTTACAAAGGATGATACCCTTAAATACCAGAAGCCTTNACTCTCTCCTAATCACCCATGAAAATTAGAGAATAAGCAGAAGTGAATATAGCAAAACCAGATTTCCAACAGGTATTCAGGTAGCAATCTACAAAACCAGGTGAATTTCTACTCAAAGCAACTGGGGAAATTCTGCTTCCTCCAGACACCATGACTAATGTACTGAAGTACTGCATATTAGTTTCGGCTAAGTAAATTAAGTTGATAAAACAAATGTAACAAATCTTCACCAATAAAAAATGGTGAAGTGCTGTTGCACCCAGCTACCCTCAGATTTGAGTAAAGGTCACATATGGTCAGTTATAGCAGGTACTATTCCCTCAAAGATGTTCTGCAACTTAAGTTCTCAGTTCCACTACCCTGGCATCACGACTCATTAACTTTTTTTTTTTACTCTTTTGATTGATCATGTTTTCATTCCTACCTCTCCCAAAATGTCATGATAACCAAAACCTTTATTTCTTAGTGTCTGAAAGAAGAAAAGTTATTTTTAATTTCTAATGTATAGGTACAGATTACCTACTGAGTTGAAAAACTAGAATTTATACCACCAGTGAAGATATGTTGCTCATTATAAAATATGCTTGGCAATTCTGACCAATAGTAATCATGTATTTCATACTTTCATTCTGTTCACATCTGAATAAGATATTTAGCAATCAAATATTTAACTGAACAAAATTCTAGAATGCTTTTCTTTTTAAAGAAACTTTTGTATGCTATATTTAGAATATTACAAACTTACTCTTAAGAGTTTACTTTCTCCAGCCATTAAAACATTCTACTCTTTCAAGATCAGCTAATTCCTCACTTTCCCCCAGTAGTAATGACTGCACTCTAGAAATGAATGACCCTGTGACAAAGTTTGCTAGCAGAGGTGTTGAAGGGTTTACCTGCATTACTGCAGCTCTCCTCCTGCTCTCTGTACACACAACTCACTATGCTGTAAGATCCTGATCACCTCTTCATAATTCATGAAGCCTGCTACACTATGCCCACTCTGACAGTCAAACTTATACCATGTTCACCCAGAAGACATGCANTTAAAATAATGTATGTATTTTATAGTGTCTTCATCACATGTTTAAGATTTGCCAAAATATTCTTCTTGGCCAAAGACAAACAAACTAACTTCTTGCAACAACTGTAGATTAATCATATACTGATTGCCCAAAACATACCTAAGGATGACAAATATTTTCTACAATAAATCTACTTTACATGAAATCTTGAAACTTTAGAAGAGCAAATCAAAACAAAATAATTTATCTTAATTTTTTGTTTAGTATTTAAGAGATCTGACAATGGATAGTACTGGATTCTGCTCTGCCATCAAGTTAACACAACTCAAATGATTCATCTGTACTTTGGATGAGTCTTCACTGATAAAGTATCACTAACTCTCCTTTATAATGTACTCGGATGTCCTTAGATGAAGTCCTGTAGACATATCTCTACTGTAAGGGTTTGATTTTCAAAGAAGTATTAAAGAGTACAGTTAACTTAAGCATTTGATGTTAAAATAGACAACATTGAAATTATGCCTATAGTCAGATGCATATCTATCCATTTGCATGGTCTCATCATTTTGGACACATAACAGAAACTGCCCTGAAGTCCTGTCAGCAGGTTTCTCTCCCAGCAGCACAACTCAGCACAACTGTGCTGCCTCAGTTTGCTTCTGTTCTGTATTCTTTCAGTCCTGTCAGCACTCAATTTCTTATGCTTTTAAGAGAAATCAAAAGATTGTGCAACTCTGGTGCCCTGAAGATCAGTTATTTTGCTATGAAAATAAGAGATAAACAAGAGAGCCCCATGATACAGTCCATTTTTATTCAATTAGGAAGACAAGCTCTGAAGCCTTCTGCTGACCTGAACCATGTTTTATGTACAAGCCAGGCTAGAGCTGAATGAACTGCTTGAGATGGAAGAGGGGAAAAAGCAGCTGTTTAAACATCTGGCCAATAAAGCACATCTTGAAACCTGGCTACTCCTACAGACCCTGTATGCAAGTCTAAAAAAACTGTTTGTATCACTGAGCCTTCATGAAAGCTGAAGGTGCTCAGCAGCTCCCAAATGACATTTTATTGCCTCACTGGAGCTCACCCTTTGGCCCTGAAGAGGCACACAAAGTATTTTTAATCAATGGCAGAAAACATTTTTTGTATAAGTAGCAAGTCACATCTGATACCAAACAGAGCACACAAAAACTTCTGCCCTTAAAAAAACAAAAACAAACCAANAACCATGCCAGCATTAACAATGATATATTTCAATCAAAAGAAGCCTTACTAAAGCTCCATTTTTAAAAGCTACAACTGCTATGAAGACATGACTATAAAATTGCTTTACTTCTTACCCATTATATTACTGCCACCAAATAAAACACTTCAACTGAAAAATATACAGACTGTAACAGAGGAAAGTCTTGAACTAGCATCACTGTCAGCACTGTTTGGAGGTGGGGGACAGACAAATAGAAATGTGGGGGAGAATAATCAGAATTCTAGGGGAAAAAAAAATCACCTTTACTAAAATTTTACTAATCAAATCTACCAAATTTTTTCTTTTAATATTCTACCTTTCCCTTTAAAAAAAAATTAATTCTTTATTTAAAGAGTTCATGTCTTGTTCTTAAAATCTACACAATGCTGAAGTACTCCGTGAAAGAACTTCAAAGAGAATTGCAAATCACGCAATTCTTAGTGTAATTTGTCCAGTGCTTAAAATACTCAAGATTCTCCAGAAAGTAGTTATCTATACAGATGTATTATATCAAACTCATTAAATACACAACAAACTTCACTACCACATTTCAGCACAACCTGTGTAACTGAATTAAGATAAATTCTCCAGCAGCACAATGAAAACACAAGTTTTTTAAAAGACAAATATAAATTAATTTTATAGTCCACTATACAATTTATACATCCTTCATGCTCTCTGCTATATCACTCTCTTGCTATTTTTTCCTGGGAACAGCAATTGCTTACCTTGTTTCATCCATTTCTATTGTCTCCACTGATTACTAGAATCACATTTCTAGGGTAAACAAGGTGAAAAAAAACCCTCTTTCCCATTGTCCTCTTTTCTGTCAGGAAGGTTTGAAGCAAAGTAGGCCTCCCAATAAGTTTTCTAATCCAGATAAGCATGGCTAAGATATCTGACAGCTGTTTCACGCTCTTCATCATCATCTGAAACAATCAGTACGCATTAGAGAGTACTTTTCCCTTTACAAAGGTGATAATTAGATAACAAGCTGAGATTAAAGTAATTACAGTTAGACAGCTGGCAAGGCAGCACAGTCATGTTGAAATATTGTTGATACTTCAGCATCTGGTTCTAATACCAGCACAGGCTAAAAGATTTTACATTAATTACAGCACATAATTTAATATAAACATATTTAATTACAATTGATGAGTGATAAACTGTTCAAGAATGACTTAACCCCTTACACATGTCAAAATGATTGGAACTTCATATATATGTTTTCACTTTAGAAGAGAGCTCCAGTCAGTAGGAAAGGTTAGGAATCTCCATTTTTAAGAAGGGGCTCTAGCCAGAAAGGTGAATAAATATATTATTTAAATGTAATTGAACAAGTTGTTCAAACTGAGAGCATACTACAGAATTCAGGATAAGCTCCAGTAAGACATTTAGGTAGAATTGCAGCTAAGCCTAAAATTGCTGTCTCAAAAATTCCATCACAATTACCACCCAACCCTGAGGCATCTACAGCTCCTTGGTGCCTGTACAGTTCCCAAGGATGCTCTCAGTTACTCTGATCTTATCAAAGTTAGGCAACGCAGAGCCTCTGCTCCTTCCTAAGCCACACTGGACACACATGAAAGGACCTGCTCCAGGAGTACAAGGAATGTAAGGTGTATTTGAAACAGTCCTTCGCGTGCAGGTGATAGTCCCTCGCAGACACTGACCCTAAGCATTCCACATCACAGACACTTGTGTTCTCTCTGATCCTGTCAACACTGCAATTTCTTGTACATACCCAGGCAAAACTATTTGTAGTAGGGAAGGTACCAACAAGCTAATTAAAACATAACAATAGTGGCAAAGAATGGTAGAAATGAGACAAGCTAATCCCTCTGACAAG
>VYZU01067119.1:0-15062 GCA_013401355.1 Ceyx cyanopectus
AAACCAAACCATATTTTTTGGCATCTAAACAATTCCAATATCATCATCAGAGTTATGAAAAACAGGCCAAAAATCTCATTTTACAAACTATTGCCCTCTTCTGATAAACAGTAATTTCCTTTCTGACCATAGGCAAAGGACTTAAATTGTCTGCTCTGAAAACCCCTTTTCATTTAGCTCAAGTATAACCCTGAGATTCTTAATTCTTTCACTGAGATGTGCTTGGCAGAATTACCTTAGACATTGCATTTAACAAAGAAATGGCCCCATGTTAAAAAACAGAGCCCAGAGGAGCTCAATATTATTGTTCAGTTCATTCAAAACATCCTGAAATTAATCAGTGGCAAACTCACTGGATTTTAAATAGCAGCAAAGAGATGAGAGCAACAAGAGACACTTGGTGCCAGGGCTTCAGAAAAAAAAAGATAAGTCAATAGTTGTTTTCTCCATTGCTGGGTTACTAATAAGGGAAGTGAGTTAAGATTTTACTTTTCAATTCAGTAACTTCAATGGGAAGAAATTAAGGAACACTTAAGCAGACCCCCAGTATTTTCCTAATGAAAATCAGCTTGAACAACTCGCTTTGGCAGAGACCAGAAAAAATGAGCTGCTTCCAAGTCACGATCTGCAATCAATTTTTAAGGCAGAAAAGCAGGGCAGAGTGTGCTCTTCAGAAAGTGAAATTATTGTGAATAAAGTTGTAGCTGTAAGAGCTCAGCCAGCCTAGCAAACCCACACGACAGCCTTCTAACCACGCTGATGGCCAACAGGAATTTGCTGACTTAAAGGGAGATTTCTAGGAGTGAGCTACATGCATCAAATCACTTGAATGCAAGGAAAATTCATTTATTTATATTGTTATGGTTTTTTTTTTTTCCTCTGGAAAAATGTCCAGGAAACAAAACATCTGTGAATGACGTGTTTTTCCTGAACCCTCCCTTACATTTGGGAGACAGAAAGGGAAAGAACAACATTTAGACTTCCTGCACATGATGTTGCTAAGTGGCAGCTACAGGGTAAAAAAAGAAATGCACACTTGTTGACACTTGGCACAGAAATTCCTCTGTGAAGCTCTTAACCTACTTTATTAGCACACTACAGGTAATGGCAAGTGTTTCAGATGGGAGACATAAAATATTCATCTGGCATTTTGGCTTTCAATCATTTTTTTTTAACTCCACAAAAGTGAAGTATGCCAGAAAGCATCTCTGTCTGGATTCAGACATGCAGTTTAGGAGGAGGAGGAGGAATATTTTGGTGCTGTGTTTTAGACAGTTATTTTAACATTGAAAAGAACACCACCCCTCTAACAGACACCTCAGAGCATGTGCATAAATAGTTTAGAAAAGCTGATCAGCCAAGGCAGCACTCATTGAGTACTGAGACAATGGAGCATTTGAAGCAGCCAGAGGTGTGCCCAGGGGACACTGTCAGTGGGCAGCTGTCAGCAAGGCTGCAGGCACAGGGCACAGGGCACTAGGCAGCAAACACACCTGTTGCATTCACAAGTCACCCAGGGTTTGGTTTAGAAACACCTATGCAGGATTGGATACCATCAGACTTCTTGCAGGTGACATAACACTGCTATAGAAGCATTAACATAATACACTGATGTAAAAAATACATACTATCTGTTAAAATAAACCCAGGAACTGAGAGAGAGCACAGAAAGTTTCCAGTGTTCTATTTCTAACACTTTGGTTTGTTCACTAATATCCTGAAGGACAAACCAATGTATAGAGTTTTTATTACCAGTTTCAAACTGCTGAGTGACAAGGAAGAAAATCACTTCAGGCCAAAGAAGCACCATCTACCATAGAGAGAGAAACCACCATTTCTCTTCAGTAGCTTCCTGAGCTCCATCCCCACTCAGGTAACAGGCATAAGAACAACTCCATTTCAAAGCTTTTTGAAATTCAGATATTAAAAGACCTAAAAACTTCATCTTTAGGGATTTGACTAAACTTCTTGGTTGGTAAAATTATTATTTCTAGGGGTAAATATATCAAATAAATGCATATTTTAAGCTTGAGAAATATTCCATCACACTGCATTGTTCCAAATAAAACTAATTTGTAATGATGCCACAATAACATGACACTATGTTGATATAATGCCTGAAGATAATTTCTCCTTCTTACTGCTATAAAGTACCAAGGAAACAATGAAGGCTTCTATAGAGAGGTGCTTAAAGATTAGGAGAATTTTGTTTATGTGCTGTTAAGGCCTTTAAGTGGAAATGTATGATCATAAAAGGCACAGCTCCTGCAGTCTGCTCCCATCAGCAAATAGAATGCAGTTAGAACTAAAAAAAAAATCCACAAAGTAATATTGTAGTGTCCTGATTACATTAATGAGTCAAGTTTCTATGGCTTCCACTTCCTTACTGTTTCCTAAAGCCAGAGATCTTACACTGGACTGATTTTCTAGTTCTAAAGGACTTACTTTTCTCCTTGAATGTGAAGAAAGAGCAAACAACTTAAAGACTCTGCATTTTTCTTGCTTCAATCCTGCAGGGCACAGACAGATCACTTTGCATTACTATACAGTATGTCCTATGACACTGGGGGGAAAAAATAAAACCATAAATAAATATAACAACCTAACTTTAATAGGTAGCAGAGCTTCAGTGATAGTTTAGAGTTGTGCCTGCCCAGAGGTAGCTAAATCCAAAGCCTTCAGAGAGCAGGTGCAGCAAAAAACCCTGGAACTGTTACCTTTGGTACACCCCACACTTGTAGAACTGAGCAAAGTGAGCTCAGAACATCCCTGCAAACCAGCTGTCTGCTCTGAACTGCTCAGCAGGGATCCTGACCAGGGATTTCTGACTTCAGGGCAGCAGCAGCTACAGCAGCTGTGGGCAGGAGTTTCTCCTGGGGGGCAGCTCCTTTGCTGCCTTTCCCTGCTGTCCCTCAGCCCCTGCCTCTGCCCCACGCTGGGGTGAGGGAGGCCAGGGGAGCTGGAAACATGACAAGTTGTGTGTCAAAGGTATCAACTGCCATGGAAATGTCCTGCTTTGAGACATCAAAAGCAAATCCAAGGTACTTTATCTCCCAATAGAACACGGTCAGCTTGTCACAGTCATTCCAGATGCTTACTGAAATATTGGACTAACAGAACTGACCAGGGTTTCCTGTGTAGGTTTTTGTTTGGGGAACACACCATAACAGACTAGTCAGACACGTCTCATTGAGCTCCAACTGGACTGCATTATCATGTCACTAAAAGGCTCTCCAGCAGATGGCAAAGTTTAGATAATTAACAAAAATGAACTGCTCAGTTACATTTGGAACTGTACAGCTTCAGCAGCACTAACCACTCAGATCCCTGGGAGCATAAGAGGCCTCTGGAATTCTTTACATCTCATCAAATCTCTTAATATTGATCCAATTTCACCATTTTACCCCAAAACACAGACTGTAGCCGTGACAAAAATCTTGAAGGCTGACCATGATTTAATTAATTCACAAAACATTGCTCCCTTAAAGATGCATTCAAGTAATGATTTTTTTAAAACGTTAACATGAAATCTTTTAAATTCTTTATGAACTTTAAAAGCCCTCATTTTAAGCATATATAGAAAAATCTCAGCAATGCAATGATATATAAATATATATAAACTATAAGGAATATATGAATGTAATTTGAACACTTATATGTTCAATGTCCTACAGCTTGTAAAAAGGGTTTGTTTTTATTATACTGTTGAAAGTCTGGAACAACAGAGTACTTAACTTTCTACATATTTCTTTTGTCACCAGAAATACCATAGATTATATTTTTGTATAAAAGTAGGATGTAGTTTAATTTCTTGTTATTTGTCCATATGATTCACTTGAAAAACAACCAAAACAGTAAATGCTGGGGATGGAATTTTACAATTGAGCTCAGTTTTGATACCATTTGTCACAAATATAGAAAGTATGTTTTATGATGAGGGCTGGTGTATGAGCTCAGGGGGGTTTGTATAGTAAAAGACATGCACAAGATGAATCCCTTGTGGCACATCATATGTAACAAGACCTCAGGGAAAGAAATAGCCACTCCTTCTTTGATGGGAGTTGTGATCTGTAGAAGCCTACTGCTGTTACCATGAAGCCATCCCAGACTGCAGGCATGAGAACTGCTGCATCAGCACAAAACTCAGCTCCTTTTTTAACACAACAAACTTTTCTCTGTTAATTTTGTGCGTGTGTTTTAACTTCATACACAAATATCAGGAACAGATTAAGCTATGGATTGTTTGATGCCTCTACAAATCACCAGTGAAAAAAAATCCAGAGTATGTTCAGAGATACAAACACATTCTATACAGCTGGAAGCTTTGCTTCTTGCATCTGCTTCCCTTGATCTTCTTACCCACACAAGTAAGCTGTCTGTAAAGCACCTTCTTATTGACCTTACTGACTCTGCTGCTTCTCTCTCATGACAGCAGGTCACCACCTCATCCCTTTATTCCTTCTATTTTTCCATCCCAATTCAGTCTACTGGAGGTGGCATCTTCAGTGCCATCCACAGCTCGCTCAGCTTCCAGAAGTGACTGGATGGGACATTCACAAATCACTGTATCTAAGCTCAAGATGCCCAAGCAACACAACTTTTGCAAGTTCAGCTGGAGCTCTGGATCTTTTCCACTCTAAACCAGGTTTTGAGTAGCAAATAAAACATATGAAGTGGAATGAAAAGGTCTCAAACATCAAAGAGGCAAAAAGGCTGGATTCAGCTATATGCCTATAGCCTCAAAAATGTACCTGAGGTATTGAGGTATTCAAAGACTGCATGAAACTCAACAGCACTGCAAAATTCTGCTCAGCTAGAGAGTCAAGATCTTTACAACCCATGGGAGTATAGATGTGAACGTGTGGCCATGGGGTTAACTGGAATGTAAAACTTGTGCTTACTAATTAAATATTTCTCATCATCTCTTTTGAGAGAATCTGTAGGCTAAATTCTGCTCCCTCTGAAGGTAGCAGGGTTCTGCCATTCCCTGCATAAAGCCTAAAGCAGCCAATGACCATCTGCTCTGTTCTGGTGTCACCTAGCTCACAACCAGCACCAGCATTACACATTGCAACCTATGTTTAACTGAGGCACTCCTAGAAGAGCAACTGAAGCCCGATTATTCATTGATAAATGAGGATGAAACATGGAGACACACAAAAAACTGGTTTATTCGCAGTTATATCAATTGGAGCTACAATTCAACACATCTAAAAAGTTTCATATTTAACCAGAAATAAATTTCAGCACGTTCCTAAAAAGCAACTCAGACCATTCACCTCCTGTATGTCAGAGCACTTCAGCTTTGTGAAATTGTAGGTGACAGCTCTACATACAACCTACTTTTAAAACAAGATAAAAAAATAATACACTGTAGACTTCCACAGTCCTGAAGAGTGCTTTCTGAGCAAGAAAGCAGAAAGTCACCCTTTCAGCAATGGCAAAAGCAGAGCACACAATGAGGAGGCTGCACAGCCCTCCACAGACAAAGCCCAGCTGCTGCTCTTTGCAGAGAGGGATTAGCAGTCTAGGTCAAAGGAAAAAAAGCCTCTCTGTAGCTAAGTGAGCAAACTGCAGAATGCATCCTCAGCACAGATGAGAAAGGGCCATCTAACCAGCTTGCAAATCGTGCAGAAGCTTCTGGGAACAGCAACAAAACCAGCATCAGTTTCTTGACAGAACACATAGAAGTGTTTCTAGTGAAAAGCAGGACTGAGGTTGCAGTGACCTTTCAGTTATTTTTAAATTACATTTCTCCTTCCCATTCTTTGTGTTTATATATATATAAAATGAACAGTATCTATAGCAAGCACTTTTTCTTCATGGCAAAACCAGCACGACATGTGCAGAGCTTTAGCAACAGCATCTGGAAATAACTGGCCTAGAGATAACAGAAGCAACTCGTTAAATTGTCTTTCATAAGAACGGAATTATTTTAACTTATTACACACTAAATATATTGGTATCCTAAATCGTTTGCTTCAGCAACTTTTCTCCTAAAGAAATAATGAATTCTCTTCTAAACTGAGAAATACTGCACCAGTGTTAGAGATCTCTGATCTGGCTTTTGACTAAAACACTGAAAAGATATTAACACTTGGGATCACATTCAGTTCATGGTATGATAAAAGCCATTAAAATTACTTGAACTGGAAGTATCAAGAAGTTGCATTGCTCAAAAAATAAAGAGCTTTTTCTCTTCTTCCCCTATCAAATTCAAACTACATAAAATGTACTCAGCTGACAAACATCAGTGCAAGAAGAAAAGCATAACATTAGTCACTTCCAAGTCACCTTCCCTCCCTGGGAAATACCCCTGGTCCATATACTCACTTGCCCAACTGCTGCCATTCTGCACAGACCTTCTCAGGGACCCTGGGCTTGCAGCTCAGCAGAGATGGGGACTGTCCCAGCAGCTGTGCTCAGGCTCCACAACACTGTGACATCTGCACAGTGTCACCACTTGAGAAGCACATGCACAATTCAAAGGGAAGACACAAACCTGGAGTGCTTTTGTCCCCAATACCGTATTTTTAAATCATGCCAGAATAAACCCAACTGTTCTTTTCAGGAAAATATATATTCCCTACCACAGTGCATCAAATGAATAGTAAAACTTCAGTCATTTGTAGATGTTGAAGTTCTAGAGAGGTGAACTTTCCCTGTCCCCACCCTGAGATCCCCTGCTCACAAATCCATCTGTGACAGGAGCTGCCACAGCTCTGAGTGGGGAGGCCTCTCAGACTCTGGGACTACCTCAGAATCTGAAGCATGTTTTGGCTTAGATGTCTTCAGACATTCTTTGGCATGTTGCTTATGTGCCACCAGAGGTGGACAGATTTCTTCTTCCAAGAGCTCTTCCACCATCTTAACTACACAGCTCTGAAAAGGACACAACTTCTTTCTTCCTGGTATCAACAGGAATGATTTTTAGAAACAGGTATCTGTTGGTACTATTAAAAAATACCAGAAAATTCTCCTACTTCTCCTCCTCTTTAGAAGAGCATTTTAATTCTCATTGCTTTGGTCTATGGAAAATGGAAAATTCAGTTTCAAAAGCTTCAGCATCTTTATGTTAAAGTAAACAGAGATAAGAAGGGCTTTCAAAGCCTGGTTCTCCACACCCAGTTCGTGCTATTTCTACTTTATAGCTTCTTAAAAGGAAGCATCAGAAAACACCTAAATGGAGGAGGTGCTGACAGACTGAAAACTTTAATTGAGTCTCCTTTCCCACAGTGCCTCCCACACAAAGCTGCACAGTTAAAGATTTTAACAGCATATAAACATAACAGACAATTGTTTTTCCCCTGACCTTGCTTAATCCCTTGTATCTCATATTAGAACAGTAGACTGCACCAAAAATTATCTCCTTGACTAAAAAAATAAGCCTTTAAGTTTATTCTACTGGGTATCTGATGTATAACTGCTGCACCTCAATTTCCAGAGTCCTAGGATATGGGACAAACCATGTTAACAATCTCCTCATATTCAGCTCATGTCAGCACTGGCCAAGATCTGCAGAGGTACCAAGGCTGTTGCCCTAGCAATGCAGCTGTGGGAAATCCCATACTCTGTATTACAAACAAACAGCTACTGCTGAGAACAGCCAGAGAGAGGAACTTGCTGAGAAGCAGGTAACTTCTATGCCAGCTTCTTCCACTCTGTCCTAGCTAAGTGTGCAAAGAGCAAACCCTCTTTCTCTGCAACGCCAGAGCTCCAAGACACGCTTCATCTACACACTGCTCAGCTCTGCGAGCACAGTCCTGACTGGGCTGCTCAGCATGGCCCTGCAGTGCTTGAGAAATCAACCAGTCACCAAGTCTCAAGTAGAAGAAAATTCCTTCTAAAAGGAAATGTTTAAGCATCAAGAAACTGTCCAAAACACATGGAGTACCAACAACAATCCTAGCAGGAATGGCAAAGAATTATGGCAGCATAGACCTTTGCTGGGAAAACCAGAGTGGCCACCACCCTCCCTCCCTCCCTCCCAAATGCTTATGGAAGTCATAGTCAAAGCCAAATACAAATCTTACTTCAACCAGACTAGTGCTTCAGCCCAACCAGAACTCTGTCTTTGAACTGACAGGGTGTGCACCATTTACTTAGCATAATAGAAGGAGATTGTGTGGGAAGAACATGAAGAGCATCGTGGGAAAGACTAGAGCTATAAATGCCATGGCTCTTCCCAGCAGCCCATCTGGAAAGTCTGAGTAACTGCTGGACATCCCCTCTTACTCATTCACAATCACATTTCAAGAATATCTCATTTGGTCAAAGTGTCACAAATCACAGCAGCAAACTAAAGTTATTTTGCTTGATCATGGAATTTTCTAAGAGGCATATTTTGAAATGCCCAGTTTTTCAAATAAGATGGTGAAGTATTTGCATTCTGACAGTTTCCTTAATTACACCAGATTCCACTGCTGGGACCTTGGAACAATCTTGTTAAAACCCCCTCCAAACCTCATCGAGCCACTCTGATTACAAAATTGCTCTATCTGTACATTCTAAATTCTGAAATTCCATGGTTTATTTAGATTTACAGCTACCTTTTATAAACAGTCAATTCACAGAGTAAGTTTATTCCACCAAAAGCAGTAATTCATTCCCCTGTGCCACAGAATTCATATTCTGTAATTCCCAGCAAAATGGTAAAAAGGTTATCAATATCTGACAGCCCTGGCTGCATTTAAAAAGCTTTGGCAGGGCATTATTATGCTCTCCTCCTTTCATAAAGATAATCATCTAAGGACTGTCCTTCCATTTGTAGTGTTTTCCTTTGCTTTCTTTCAGGAAGTGTTGCTAAGGTAACAGACTATCATCCACCACCAGGTCCAGGGGTCTAGAAAGGTTTTTCTCAGGAAAAAATGGACCAACAATTACAAAACCAACATACTTTTTTTTTTTTTTTAAAATACAGAAAAAATACCCCATTAAGGCTGAACTATTAAATCCCCAACACACATAATGTACAAGAAACATATTCACTATATTCATATATTCACTAGGGCATTCTCCTTCTCTCTCCTAAACAACATCATTTTATTTTCATTTCATAATGACATAAGCAGCAGCATTTAACCCATCATTTAAAGCAAAGTTTGGGTTTTTTCCACTTCTAGAGCCAGTAAGGCGTTTAGCTTTGCCCTCTGAGGAAAGGCAGCAGACAGTTGTGTTAAGCAACAGTTCCCTGCAATAATGACCTGGCACTGTGTGCACAAAATCCCTCACCCCACTTACTGAGCTGACCCCAGCAGGGAACTCAGCCTGCCTCACTACACTCTGATCTGGCTATTTCATTTACACTTTCTGGTATTCTGAGTTTACAATCCATTTTACTACTAAACAATGATATTCCACTATAACAGACGTGAGGATTTACCCAAAATTAACTCAGTGTTAGTTGTAAAATTAATGTTGACAAGAGGTCAGCAAGCAGCTTTTTTCAGCTTCCATGAAATTAGAAATGTGAGCAGCTCCAAGTTTCTGTAAAATCTCATCTCTAGACCCATGATGTGGCAGGCAAAAAAAATGTGAGGCTGCACAATATAGCACAACAGGTAATCCAACATCATTTTAAAATTATGGTGCTCCTATCTTCATTTTATATTTTACCAGAGGCATTTTGAGAGACAAAAGGGTGTTCTAAGATTATTAGTAATACCTCTGGAGGTCAACACCACCATAAATATATACACATCTATATACCTTTTAATTTGCAAAGCAAAGTTTACTGATGAACTGTCTGAATATACTTGGGCCCTATTCTGAATTCTATTAAGCTGCAATTCCTATAAAAATTGTAATAAAAATGTTACCACAATGCAGCTTGTCTTTACTAACACTAAAATGTCCAGAACACCAGTGGAAACCCTGTACATCTCACATGGAAAGTAACTTCAAAAGAATAGCAGGAGAAGGGAACAGGAATAGAAAGAACAAACCAAAATAAAAAATACAATAATAATAATAAAATGAAAACACAAACACACACACAAAAAAAAAACAACTATGAAAAAAACAAATCCCCAAAACCTGAACAGGCTTCTATTGCATTTAAAACTGAAGTGTCTTCTTAAAGGTTTTCTTAACAGCTGACAAAAGGTTTGTATGCCACAAGATTATCTAATTTCATGTGACTGCAGCAGCCCAACAAAGAGATGCCATCTCCTCTGCATCCCACCTCACACACCAGAGCAACTGTGCCTGACAGAAATACCTCCCAGTTCTGTTGCCTCTATGACTGGATTAATGGAAATCCACCCCTTTATGAAGGAATTCCTCCCTCTGCACCCCACTCCTTGCTCTTTGCTGGGGAGGAGTAAAAACCCCAAACAGCACAGAACCATCTCAATGACTCTATCTTGGCAGCTGAGGCAGCTCACAAATCCTGTGCCCACATGACAACCCAGCCTCAAAGATGCCAGATCTTTAGCCCTTGCACTTTATCTCTCAGTCATGATAGAATGCTTTAAAAATAGCTTAGTCAAAAATGGTTTAAATTCATCTATTGCCTTGATGTGGCCTGTGGTTTCCTCAAGTCTATTCCCACAGTCTCTGAAACTACACTGATCTACACTGCTCTCTGCAAGGCTGAATTTTGTGAGTGTGAACTTCACCTCACAATTATTAGGAATTTTTCACTGGTGGCCACTAGATGCAGAGGAGTAAGAAGATAAAGCTGACTTACAGCAGTGGTCTGCTATAAATCAAAGCCCCAAAATAAGACAGCCTGCAAAGTATTATCAAGTGGGCAACACAGAAGTAATGGGCTCTGAAATACCCTGAAATACCACATGAAATGCTGTTTGCAGGAATTAATTCACACTACCACTTCCCTGAGCAGCCAACATCACAACAAATGCCAATTCCAAAGGAAATTCTCCCAACCTACAGCCAGAGCCACGAGCAGGCTTTGTCCTGCACTAACAGCAGTGACTCTACCCCTGCAGCAACACTGCCTGAGGACAGTAAAGGCTTTGGGAAGCACTGAGCTTGGGGGCTGATGGGAGGGGAGGCTCAACAAGGTTGTTAGTAAAAAGAAAACAGGAATTAAAGAGTAGTGACCTCACCTAGACACAAGGGAAGCTGCTCTGTCTGCACAAACCCTTGCCTCTAGTCTTTAATAAGGCAAACATTAATATTCATGTGCAATATTTTCAGTTTCACCCCCTAAATAAGTTTCCTATTCATTTTTGCAGTGGGATGATTACTGTGTGGAACAGGAGAAAAGGGTCAGGGTTGTTCAGAGCAGGCAGGTGATACAGCAGCAACAAGGACTGAGACTGGGAATTGCTGTCGAGAAATACACAGCCAAATCCTCATACAGAACCTCCACTCAAATTCAGTTGTTGAGAAAGTTGGGTTGCAGGTTTAATTTCCTTTAATCTTGTGCTTCTCATCCCAGCTTTCCCTCTTTGTATTCCTTTCTTGATCAAGCACATCTAGGCTGTGTCTGACAACAGCCCCATTTCTGAGGTGGAATGGTGAAGTGGAGCACACAACAAAGAGTGATTACATCACAGTCAGTGCAGACAGGCCTGTGCTAGCTGAGGAGGGTGGGATACAGCCCTTCAAAGTGAAATCCAGTTTTCAGTCATTATGCTAATCCACTCAGGGCTTGGAGTCCTCTGTTTTTCTTCACTGCTTTCTGCTGTGACAGGAGGCTCTGTCAGGTAGTGTCTCCCTTTAGCTGTCTCTGTTTCCCCTGCCCACATACATACTCTAGCCCTTAACAGGATAAACTAACACAAAGTTAAAACTTTACCTGTATTTTTTTACACATATATACACACCTGTACCTTTTACAGCCACTAAACAGAACATATGACTTCAAGTTACAGGAAATTGGTAGAAAAAAAACTAAACTGAAACAAATACACAAAACCATTTCACTCAGTATCTCAGGAATACAAGAGCAGGATTCTAAAGCTTCAGTTCCAACACCTAAGTCTTACTGATGAACAGAATACATGAAAAAGTAATTTATCAACCTGTTATGAAATTCTGTGGTAACCTGCTTCCAAGTTCAGTGTATTTTCTTGAAGAAGCTGTAAAACACAAGGTATTTTTCACAATCTGGACTGGTTTATTTTTAAACATTCAGGTGTGGAATATTCAGTTAACACATTCAGTCTAAAGGACTAGTTTGCCCATGATCAACCTCTTATATCCTAATAGACAACATTTAATACTGTAAAACACTTTGGACAAGGTCAGTGTTTTTATCCAACTTCCTGCTAAAATGATATAGAAATCTGAATTTATCTTTTCATTAAGTTCTAGAGAAGTTTTTAATAATACGCTTCCCCTTGTCTTTCACTGATACAACTGCAGAGAAAATGGGATTCTACCATGTAGGTGTTATTAGGAACAGAGTACTAACATTTTTAACTATGGGTATTCTCATCCCTCCTCACAATTTAGGCAGATGAATCCAATTAATGATGAATCATTCTATATACATTTCCTGTTTAGAACATACTGGCAATACCAGCATAATAACCTACAGAGCTCAAAAGAAACTCACTTGGTCACACATCATCACCATTTTTATTTACAGAGCCCCAACAGTTGTTTAAGTGGGAGTGGGGTGGAGAGGTGTCCCAAGAGATTCCTGGATGAACTCTCACCATGCTATTTCCAGGAAGCTACACTGTGAAATGCAGACAGAGCTGCACATGCTACACACTGTCTGCAATATACAGAGATCACTACTGGAATGAAGGAAAATGGGATTTTCATACTCAGCATATGTGTCATTAAATCATGTGTGAGGGAAACTGAGGCTGTTTTGATCACTGAGCACCCCGGGGCATTTCAGAGCAGCTGTTCCTCATTCAGTACCATTCTACTCACTGCAAGCTGGGCCACAGTTCCACAGAAGGTGCTGGAAAAGGTCAGAATGAACTAAACAAACAACCTGGGTCTGGCTCTCCATAAAATAAACCCAGCAAAGTAGCTGCCTGGACCCTCAACTGAAAGTTCTGGTCACGTTCCACTTTCTGCAGAGTCCAGGCTCATTCTACCTACTTTGTTAATTTTTGCTTTCCCTGAAGAAGTTTTGTTTTCTCTTTCAGGAATTGTCAGATCTTCTGCAGGAGCCTGTTGCCCACATCCTGCTGGATCAAGCCATAACGTCCTAGTTTCTGATCCCTCCTAGGGAGGCCTGTAGAGCTCCAAACTCTGAAAGGTCAGAGACGTTTCAAAGGTGCTTCTGGTATTCCTCAAATGCTCTCCTCTGGAAGTTCTGCAGTTGAAAAGACTAACACCAAGAAGGAAACTGATCACAGGTAACCCTCTCTTGCTTTTTGAAATAGTGATTGATAGAAGGGAACAACTTTTTCATACATTTAGACATGAACTTTACATTTCAGTAGTTGTATCTGTAACTTGTGTTTTTTTGTTTGCTCAGTTTTGTTGTTTTTTTGGTTTTCTTTTTAAACACAAACACAACAAGAAACATTTTTAGTGCCATAGACATGAAAAAGGTTCCCCATAAAAGGCAACAAAATCCAATATGCCACTAAAGATAGTATTTTATTTTAAAATAACTGATGATCTCACGAAGATTTTTGCAAAATAGGTTGGTGTATAGTTAATTTAATAATCTAACATCTGAATGGCCTGAAGAGCATAAACATCCACAGCATGTGGCCACTGGTTAAACACCACACTGAAAATCTTGCAGTTCCCTTTAATTTGCATCACTTCGTATATTTGGACTTGAGCTTTCAGAGTTAAAAAAGCAGTGACTGGAGTCTTAGAAGCATTTTTAAAGGTAAGTGCAGCCCTATTTGATTTGTGAGAATAGAAAAATATACGAGCAACAAAGATGCCTTTTTTGGCTGTCACCTTCTTCCCAGCCTTGGGGGGCAATTGTCTGTACAAGGCCATTGTTCTCCACCAGGCACTGGGGAGTGTACACTTAAATGAAACACTCCCCAGTGCAGAGGGCAAGTTGGTTTTCCTCCAGCCACGTGACTACAAAAACAGTGCCACCATTCCTAACAAATGAGCAAAAATTATTTTAGCTGTATATAAGATGGCTGCAGACAGAAATGAAGAGATTGTCAGATTTTAAACTAATAAAATTAATTGCACTGATTGTCATTTTATTTGTTTATTTAACAGAAATTGGAAAATCAACTCACACTGTAAAACAGGTATCCCAAATACAGAAAATAACAACACATGGAAAGTAATACATGTGATATTTAAACAGGAAAATATAAAAGTCTGTAAATAATATGCAGGCAATTTCCAATGACCCCCTGTATGGGTTGTTTGAATTATATATTTTAAATCTCCCTCCTAACTCTCCTTTTCCTCGACCTCCTTTGAGAGGGAAGTGCAGTCTATACAAAATAATCTGAAAATATTTGATATACAATGACATGGTCAAGTAAAGAAGAAGTGGTATCTGTCCTTCAGGAGTAGGAGCTTCTTCATTTCAATGGAAATAACCACAAAGTTGGTATAACTGGAAGAGAAAGATAATTTATCCATGCAAGAATAAGCCCCAGCTATTGCTGAATTTCCTCATGTCTAAGTATACAGTAGAAGCAAAGTTACCATGCAACTTATATATATATTTTTGGCATGCTGCTTAGATGGCAACACAGTCTGTAGCAAAAAAAAAATTAAAAATATTTAAACATACTCTGTGAAAATGCATTCAGTGACATAAAATGATCAGGAGTGACTCTTTTCTGCTAGTATATTTGTAAAATGATTGATATTTCAGCTCCAGCAATGCCATTAACTGCTCCTTATGATACCTGTCTTGCTTGATACTAAGAAAAATTGCTTTTCTGAAACAACCCATCAGTGATAATGTAAGAAAATAGACCTCTCATATTACAGTTTAGCTAATGTCCAAAGTCTTTCCAACTAGTATGAAAGTTCACTGAAACTCTCACATTACTCAGAAAAACTAAAACTTTTCTTTAGGTAACTGAACTGTACTTTTCAAGGCATACAACTTGTAATAATATTCTACCTTTAATTTCCTCTGTAAAATATGGGTGTTTTTTTAGTTGTAGGTTTTCTGATATTTTCTT